>OMPJ01046032.1:35665-54635 GCA_900312935.1 Carapus acus | reverse complement strand
CCGCCCCCCCCCCCCCGCCCCTCCCCCACAACTGGGAAGGAGGCTGCAAGAACAGGACGCGACGGCACCAGACAAGAGCCAAAAGCGGAGGAGGGCGAGAGGGACGGCGTCCAAACAGACAGAACGCCGCCCCACGGCGATCCCACGTCTCGGGAGGCGGGGCCAGACGCGGCGGCGAGGGCGGAGTCGGGAAAGCGGCACAGCATAAAGCTGCGCGAGAGGCTGTTCCAGTTCCCGCTGTGTGAGAAGGCGCTGGCCTTCAACATCCCCACACACAAGAAGTCCAAGATCCTGCCGCTAGCCCAGTACAACTGCTGCCACGTGCTATAGACCCGACGACAGGGGTTGCCACGGCAACCCTCTCGAAACCCCGCTCTCTCTCTCTCACACACACACAACCGACGCGCTCCTCAGCACCCCCAGCGAGCAGCTCCCAGAGGAGTTCAGGCGTTGCGGAGAGCTTCGAATGCCACTGAGGCAAATCTGAAGTGTACAGCATCACACCTGCACCCTCACACACTGACACAAACTGTCCGTCGCACACACTCTCTCCAGCACCAGGTTCACTGTGTGTCACACCAGACCGGGCGCACAGACGAGGACCGCGGCCGCGTCCACGCTCGTCCTCTCACCACCACAGCAGAAAGCGGCATTGTTCAGCTCGACGGGATCGAGGCTGCGGCCGAAGACGTCGGCCGAGCGGGCGACACGACAGCAGGAGCCGAACGTCGACACACAAGCAAGCTGTCGGCATCACAATGAGACGGCTGCAAACGCCGCGCTCGAATTTGTGCGTTTCGCTCGTGTGTAGACGGTGCCTCGTGTTTTCCACCTTACGTGTCGGTTTAGTCACATGTCAACGCTGAAGAGAGCTTTTTAAAAAAACAAAGAGACGCGCCGACAGGAGCACTTAGTGGCATCTTTTCATTTGCACGACCTGCCTCACGTTGGGTTTAAAGCTTTTGATATATAAGCTTGAGCAGAAAGAATGACACGATATGACGACATACGATACGAGATATGATATGTGTACCTAAGTGTAGCCGTATTGACATGAAATATATTACTTTCTGTTCTCTTAATACTAAAAAGTCTTATTGATTGGGGAATTCCTAACATCCAATATAATACTGCTGTTGATGACATAAGGATGCAGGTCTTCCGTGGTATCTATTTAAACTTATTTTAAATGGTGTTGAAGAGTAATATTTAACTTGTTTTATTTTGAGACTACATTTGAAATATTGCAATTACTTTGTGAGCACGTGGTGAACTTATTAAAATCCATGACATCGTTCTTTTTTCTCATTTTTAGTAAATATTTTGACTTAGTGCATGGTATTACTGTTATTTATCACAAATATACCTCCACATGTGTTGAACTGAACAGGGCCCTATTACCCCTACGTGACTGTAACAATACATGTACAAAATACTTCTGGGGGGGACCACAAGAGCGATTGCACAGTATTCCATGTGTACTCGGTAGCTTTAACTCAAGCAGTGTGTTGGAAGCAGTGTTGTATGGGTGCTCCAGAGCAAAGAAGCAAAACGATATAATGTAGTCTTGAGCGAAGACCTTTCAGTATGGTAATATTCATACCGTACTCTTTCGATGTTTTCACGAGCATACTGTATTTATCTCCGACAAGCTGTGTAAAGTTTTATATAGCAAAAGAAGAGAAGGCCAAAGCGTGTGTAATAAGCTGCATCCTCCTGTAGTTCAGTAAATACGGCTTATTCATGCTTCATGGACGCAGGAAATATGATTTTTATCGCATGCTCACCGATGTGATCAGATGGGCCGCGGCTCTGTAATGAGAACAAACCACACGGAATCTGATTCCGTCTCTTATTCCCTCGATCGTTGCGGCAGAAAAATGGTCTGTCGGCGTCGTGTTTCTGGGCCCCTCCAGGTTCGTCTCATCTGCTGACTTGCATTGTGTTGAAGGCCACGTCTCTGTAGAGAGAACTTATTTTTCTGTAATTATTTATTAAAATGGGTTCGATGGACAGAATGCGTCACACAGCCAGCTATTTTTGTGCTGAGTGTGGAATAGGATGTGCTATGTTTTGTTTTTTTCCCCCGCTGTCAGATGCAGGGTGACCCATATGGAAACCAAATATCTCTTCAATCTACTGGGCCTGTGCTGCTGTTCGGTCTGTTCCATGTGTTGACACACAAACACACAATGTCCACAAGAAGATGGTCAATATAAGAAATAAAGTCAAACTTTGAATACGATGACAAGACAATCTTGGTGATTCTACTTTTCATCGAAGTCTCACTGAAAACATCTTATCGATGTATCTTCACATTTTTCACAAATCAAACTCAACCTTTGTAAACTTACACATACAGTAATTCAAATAAAGATTACAGTAAACTACAAACTGCCTAATCATGCAAATAAAGACATCTGCAAATCTGAAATCTCCAACTAATCTTATTTATTATATCTACTACATTTGCAGTAATACATGTCAAACACAGTGGTGCACTGATGACTTAATTAGACAGCCGGCAAATACTGCCAGAGCCTCTGGCCTTCAATATGGTAGAGCAGATGCATATTCATCTTCATCATCCTGTCATCATCCTTGAAATAGTGCACAAACACACAAACTCACACACACACACAGACACGTGTGTGAGTTGATGTTGGAGCGGCACGTGTGTAGTTACGGTAAAATACTGAGACCACATCATGAATCTGAGAGAGGCAAAAACAGGCACTGCAGTTACCCGGGGAACGCTGCAACATGGGAGAAAACACTATGTTCTGCCCCCTGGTGGATTACTGAGTTGGCAACAGTGGCGTTTTATCACAATGAGTCGTGTAAGGCAGATTGAATAGTGCAGGCACACTCACAGTATGATATTATTACCAGTCACTTTACAAGGCGACTGGTGAGATTTTAGTTAAACCACACAGAGAGAACAAGACATTTCACTTCTTAGTGGTTCTTTGGTTGCTCCATAACATTTGGGAGTCTAAACACTGAACCTTGGCACACAAGTTTACACCACCATACTGCTGAACACACACATTTGCTTTTTACTGGAAGAGGAAAATAGATGTTGGGGAGGCTGGAGATTGGGAGAGCCGGGTGGACATTAAATCACATCATCAGTGCCGCAGTGGAGAGTTGAATGTGGTGAGATATTTCATATGTTTACTTCAGTATTGACATTTACTGCATATATCAAGCACTTTTAAGGACCGACACATTTGTCATGTTGGATTTCACCATAAAATGCTGCTCCTACGGTGCAGTTTCCGCCAGTGGGAGAAACACTCAGGGAGTGGACGAGGAAATCGCCCTGACCAACCCTCCTCCAATTTCAAGACCACACACAACACCGCAGTATCATGACAAAGGGAAAGTCGACGCACGTGTTTGAGCAGATGTCACAGTGCACCGAAAGACCCCAAGCCATCACCTTTTTCTGTCACTGTGGGGAAAATTGAGCTCCACAAAAGGCCCGATCCTTCAGAGGAGGGAGCTGCTTACATGGCTGCATTGGTAGACAAAGGAGTATTATTTATAGTATCATTGTCATCACCGTGTGCGTTCATGTCACTGCTCTGTACCGCCAAACATGCATTTACTATCAGGACCCCCTCTGGGAGAGTGCTTCGGTTTTATCGGTCAATTGGCAAATAAGCAGCTGTGTCTTATTTTGGCTAATTGTCCATGTATGTGAACACCTGTAGCCTATGTTCAATCCGTTCAGCAGTGTGTCCGAGCTCAGTTGCCTCAACTTGGAGAGGTCAGTTTGCTGTCCAATTTGGGTTACACACCTGTGTCCCATCACGGCTTGTTAAGTGGTGTGTTTGAGTTCTACTTGTGGGATAGTTTTGCCCTTGACTGGTTCTGAATGTCTGCCAGCATGTTCCTGATCCTGCTGGGTTCTGAACTCTGTATTTTGCCGAGGTGTAAATCTTCCGTTTTCACTTTCACTGCTTGTTTTTGACCCTTCCTGCCGGTGGTCCCTGCCTGAGATCCTCAACAATCAAATTAAAGACCCCTAGCAGACTCATGTCTGCTCCCACACATGGCTCCTGCTTGAGACTTCTGACAACTTCAATTTTTTATACACATTTTAAACACACAATAGAAATTTGCAGCATTTTACTATTACTATGCATCCTACATTACACACGTGTTCGTCATGACACTGACAAAGATTATGTGAAACAAACGTCTACTCTGCACTAAAAAACACTGTGAAACTTTAATCATCACCTCTCTAGCCTCTTACTGCTACCAGTAGGGGGCGGTAAGTGGCATGGAGCCCTCCACGAACAAAATTTAGGAGAAACTACTCTCAGTGCACGTTTCCTCCAAATAATGCCAAATTCTGCATCCTGTGTTAGTTTTCTTTTTCATTTCTTTTGCACAGCCGTTCCTCACCTTTAAAATCCCTTGTCACCCTTCCAAAGTTTCTCTCTCTCTCTCTCACACACACACACACACACACACACACACACACACACACACACACACACTTGAAAGCCATCTACACTCTTTGTAATATATTACTAATGTTATGATAGTATTGCCACAAAACACTTCTTGGCAGCTGCTTGGATTACTAGTTGCGGTGTACGTGTGATGCTGAGATGCATTTTGAGTGCAATGCAGAGGCACCGTGTTGCGAAGGTGTTTGGTGGGAGCAGCAGATATCGGCATGCAGCAAAACGGCATTAAAATCACAGCGGGCCCACACAGGTGCTCAGCTGCTCTCCGTGCATTCATGTTGGTCTTTTCTGGCCTACACAGTCCAGCTGAGGACCACAGAGAACACCAGCGTGGGGCTCTGGGAACCATCAGGACATATCAGAGAGAAGCTTCTGTGGAGGAGGAGGACCATCGGGTACAGTATTAGAGCGACGAAGATTCGACGAAAATACTACGAACGCAACGGTGGCGCTGACCTGCTGCCTCAGTGCCTGCATGGAGCTGTACTCGATGTGTTCTCTCTTCTTCCGGACCCAGTCTGGTTCATCTGGTATTAGCATTGCTAGTGCGATTTTGATGAGGAGCAACACATGCTGAAAACACACAAGCATTCCTGTGTTAGTTACAAAGACATGAGGAGCACTTAGTAAATTACTAATTTCATTTTTCGTCTGACAAAACTGCTGCCGCCATTGTTGTTCGCTATCTAGAGACTTTGTTTGTTTCTTTGTTTGTTTGTCACTGTTCCCGTTCACAGGGCATCTCAAAAAATCAATTTTCACTAAGCAGAGGCGCCCTAGCGAGCGGAGATGTGAGACTTTCTCAAGGCTTTGATCGATAAGCAAAATGTTTGAGGCGACGGGGAAGAAATTGACAAATCCATCAGTTAGCTTGTCTTTGCAAGCAATTGACATGCTGCGGTCCATTTAAGTTTGTGCTACATTGATCCATTCATCTATTGACCCAAGAAATTCTTAAATTATGAGATGACTCAGAGATTAAAACTACCATCTTGAAAATGGATGAGGATGTAATCTTAGATTTTAACGGTTTTATCGAAGCCCACTCTTAAAAACAGGCACTTATTCTATTTTCAGGTGGGATTAATGAAGTGTCTAAAAAGCATCTAAAATAAAAACAGCACCTCATCAACAGATTGACCATATAAACACATCATTCACCTCCAACAAAACAGCCACGAGCAGCATATTTGTGCTACTGATTCCCTCTTCTTTGGCAAACCTCTGCAGCTGAGGCGATATGAGCAGCAGCCAGCAGTTGGACACCACGGAGACAAAACTGAGGATCTCAAAAGCTGTCTGAGAGACACACAGAGACATTGAGGGTCAAGGGTAGAGGAGAATGATGCTGAGTCAGTGGACGAGCAATTCAGCTGTACAATGCACGCTCATGTTTTCCACTCGCATGCACATTCATGTCAAACAATAACGCCTCTGAGTAGAGTAGAGTAGAGACAAAGCCCCACTTTGTTGAGTAACAGATGATGCGGCATGACGAGGTGTGATAAGTGAGTTTGCGATTGACATGTGTGCGTTTGTGTTTCGTGCTGTGTGTTCTGTAACCTGCCACACTCCTAATCCGTTAACCATGGAGGGGAATGGTTTACGGAACAGTTTGCAGATTTTGTAGCCGTCCGACCGGATCTCAGTCAGATTGTTGAGGAGAAGCAGCACAGCCGTCAGGGGGAACACACAAGAGAAGAGGCTTAAATACCCAAACTGCACCAAGAGCTCGATGTATTCCACAAAAAGACCCTGTTGGAAAAAAGAGGACACCTACAGTCACACAGCACCAGGGCACACGTTGCGTCTCATTTGTGGAGATGCCACCTACACCGGTACTCACAGGGTACACCGGCAGTTTACTTTGGTTTCGGAATTTGTCCTCCTCAGGGTCGTCTTCGCTCTCCGTCCTGTGAGGGGCGCTAATGAATCTATCTACCAGGTAGGGAATCGCTACTTCGGTCACTTGGTTCACAAGCTGCGTGACTATCAGCAGGGAGGCAAGACGCTACATGTGGACCCACAGAGGAGAAAGAGACTTTGGTCATGTCACAATACAACCTTGTTTCCTGTGTCTGTTGGCGTTTTTTGAGGTTACCTTTCGCAGCAAGGGCAGATCCTGCTTGAAGAAGGCAATATGGAAGAGCACGGCAAAGTAGTTCCAGAAGGTAAACTGGGGAGACAGAAAAACGGAGACTGCAAGCGCCATTTACAACAGGGTGGAGAACGGAAAAGAGGAGGAGAGCAGAGAAATGGAGAGGAGAGGAAGGCTGAGGAGAGGAGAAGAGAAGAGAAGAGAAACGTACCACCAGGACTTTGGCAGTCAGGTGGTTTTGGAAGGCTGACTCCTCTCTGTGGTTTTCTAGTAAATGGAATAAAAGACACAACACTCAGTGGCTTTGCGTCTTTTCCACTCCTCCCTCTCTATTTTCCCTCCTGTCCCATGAGCTGTGGAGCCACTCACCATATTCAGTTAGAGACTTGGCCACCGTGTTGTAGACGGTGGCCAACACGTTAGTGTAGACAATGTGGAGCACCGAGGGCATGTAGAGCAACGTCTGAGACAACAGTGAGTCCATCTGTTGGTTCAGCTGCTGGACTTGAGCCTCTGCCCAGTAGAAGCCAAGCATACCTAGAACCACCAGTCCTGCAGGAGATGGAACAACACAAGTCCAATGCTGGTGTGTCTTTGTCTGCAGTAGGTGAAGACTATCCTCGACACACTGTGTAATTTTGGGCTGTTGCAGACAAAACATGAGGTATTGTAGAGAAAGTCCTTTGACCAGCTGTTAACAGTCAAACGTGAGGACAAAAGGCCTTGTTGGCGTGGCCGTAATGTATTACTATACTTTTAATATGTTCATCGTGAGGGTAGATGTCTCCAACTGTCTTACCCAGGAAGAGCCCCACCACTGGGATGGACACCAGCGCCATGCGCAGGTCCCTCCTCCATTCCGGAAAAAGAGGCTCGACGCGCCCCGTGACCGGATTAACCCCAAGTTCTCCGTGGAAATCTGGGCGAGGCTCGGCAAAGCGCTCGGCAAGGTGGAAGCTGCCCCAATTGTAGGAGAGCGAAGTACTGCGACGCTTCCAGAGCTCCATCACCACGGTGGACCACAGCATGCTGAACAGAGCCTGGATCATGTGACCGCTCAGCCACGGAGAAGAGGGATCATCGTCTAGGTGGACCTGTGAGCCTGACACAGACTCCATCATCTCCTTGTGAACGTCGCCTGAAAACAGAGATGAAAATCAGTCGTTATGTGCACTTGAAATAACAAATTTACAGATACGCAGACAGGACACCAACCAAATTAATTTATCTGTCCAAGGCCCATGGATCCACAGTACGTGTCAGGACCCCTACCAAGAGAGGGATTCTGTTTGACCGTTCAATTGGCTTGTGCGCGGCCGTTTCCTTTTTTTTCGTTTGTAAATTGTTAATTTGTGTTAACACCTGTATCCTATTTTGGGTCCGTTAAGCCCTGTATACGTATGCAGCTGCTTCAACCATCAGTGGTCGTGTTGTTTGTCCAATTTGAGTTGCACACCTGTTTCCTGTCACGGTTTATTAAGGTTTATTGGAGTTCTACTGACTTGTTCAGACTTTGTCTGGTTGCTGCACGTATGCCATGCATGTCTGGCTGTCTGTCTACCCGAGGGTCTGTTCATCTCATAGATTCCTTGTCTGCCTGCTTTTGCTTTTGAGGGGTTGTGGATGCCTGCCTGCCTGTTCCTGATCCTGCCAGGTTCTGGGTTATGAATTTGGATCCAGAACCTGGGGCTTGAATCTTCTGTTTACTCTCTCGGCATGCATCTCTGGATCCGCAGGTTGCCGAACCCTGGTTTAGATGTTTCAGAGATAGAGTATAACATACTTCCATTAAATCCGAGTTGATAGATATAAATTTGAATGCTGGCAGGGTGATAATGCACATTTGATTTAATACAGGTATTCAAACTGAGACTACAGGCAGAGAATGTCTCTCAGCAGAGAGCAAATTTATGCTGCTAATCTTCTTACAAGTTTGTAATCCTGATAAGATAAACATGATCGTAAATGTTAACAAATTCATTATCAAAGTTTGATATATGCACGCAAAGGATTTTCATACTAGTATATGGTTCCTCAATTTCTTTGTATAATGAGACAAATGTCTAACCCAGTGGTTCTCAAATGGGGGTACGCGTACCCCTGGGAGTACGTGGAGGTACTGCAGGGGGGTACGTGAAGCTTTTCAAAATATCTTTAAAAAATCAGTAAAATTATTTTGTAAAAAGTTCGATAAAATATAAAGCCTGAATTTTATATTCAGTATTTAGTTTCAATATCCTTTAAAATAAAACGGACCCCCCCCATAATTAAGTTATAGATTTATTTCTGTGAACACATTTTAGTTATTTATGTATATATTTAATTTTGTACCATTACAGAGACCAATGTAAATTAGCAGCGTTTTGCATATTTCAGTTTTGACTGAATTTTGGTTTTATGCCTTCCTACTGTCTTCTGTTTTTCTTTTTTGTTTCTACATGCAATGTTTGCAATATGGATGCATTTGTCAGGTTCACTGATATAAGTTGTTTGGCTTTAATAAATCAGACAGTGATTTTACAGCACTGTACTTCTTTTTTCTTCCAAAAATGTTTTGCCCGTGTCAGGGGGTACTTGACTAAAAATATATTTTTAAGGGGGTACATCACTGAAAAAAGTTTGAGAACCACTGGTCTAACCGATATGGATGTTCTCATATGTTCTCATTTGTTTGTCCATCCTTTGCATGCCCAAATGATACACCAACTATCCTCATAGATAGACATATATTATATTTTTGAAAGGGATAACTGCTATTTCTGACTGAAATCATGCAATTGTATTCCCGCAATGTTTTTTTTCTGTTGTGCATCATATTGGATTCCTAAATTGGGGGGTGACGTTAAACCTCAATGACATTCAAGTTTAGTGAAACAAAAATATATCAAATCAAACCTACCCGAGAAATATGTGATGGTCACAGCCAGCAGGGCGGGTGGAAGCAGAGACCAGGTGTAGAAATCCAGGAAGCCGAAGTAAAAGGCGACCGAGCTGCCAAAGTAGCCATGGATCAAATCTGGACAAAATTCCAATCATGAATTGAAACAGCGATGGCCATTTCATTCAATACTCAATATTACAGTGGAGGCAAGTTGTACACAGTGATGAAGTGTGTGTGTCACCAACCCAGAGGCTGAGCCAGCTGATTTCCGCTGTACCAGGCTTTGCTGAGGGCCTTGAGTTTATCCTGATGGTGCAGGGGGAACATGTCAACAATCACGCCGGCCTTCTGAAGCTTCTGCCCTGAAACAGTGTTTACAGATCTGGAATTGAGCAGGTTCAGAAGCACCAAATTTTGTCCGCAGTTATCGAGAACCACAGAGTAGGCGTGTAGAATCCAGTAATGTTGACTGAAATTTAAATGAAATTATTTGATGGGGAATTTCAAATCTTGATAGGTCCTCAAAATAAACTGCTCGTCTGCCTTGGACCCACTTACAGATGTTGTCTCGTTGCTGTAGACTGAAGGAGTCTGGTAGGCCGGGGATCTGCAAGTCCCTCTGAGCCCGCAGACCATCCAGCTCATACTTCACTATGAACTGTTGTTCTGCCGGACTGACAAACGCCTCAATGTTATCTGAGAGAAACACACACACACACACACACAGAGCACACAAGTGAGTGGGGAACAAACTGGACTTGGAAGTATATAAATGACACATAGATGACACAAAATATCACATATAATAAAATCTACCATTGCCTATGCTTACATCAAACATCACACTACAATGTTATTGCTTCACATAATGCCAATGACAAATATCTATTCAAAAATGTCCCTTAAAATGACACAACTTTAAGTAATATTTCCTGATTGGCAGGCACACTGCGCATCAGTACAACAGTCATTATCTGTTTGAAATGATAAACCCTTATCAAATCAAATAAACAAGAGAGCAAACCACAAACTAAACACTTTAAGGCATGTAACCCCATGTAACCTGCTCTAAACCCAAAATCACTGGATAATAACGACGATATTTCACTTAACTCAAAATACGCCGTCATCTTTTCCATCATTATTCATCAAGTCAACAGGAAGAGGCAATATCACACCCCTACTACAGATTTTCATGTACCAGTAATAGCTTAAACTGCGTCCTTATGTACTTATGCAAAAACACATCTTGTGTACCAGAGTCCTTGAAGTTGTCCCTGTCATGGTAGGAGAAGGCCTCCATTTCTCCATCCTTGTAGGTCTTGCACAGGCCGAGCTCCTCTGTGACTCGCAGTAGCGTGCAGCGTGTGGCCGAGACAACGATGATGTCTCCGGCAGCGTCCTCACCAGGGTGGGCTAATAACGCAGCACCTACACGAAATGAAATATGATATGGGAAAGAGGAAGGATGTGAAGCAGGAGTGTTTCATCATACACAGTTTGAACGTTGCAGGCGTCTCCTGTCACAATTCCACATTTTGTTGCGTATTGAGGACTCAGCTGAGGGTTTCCTTACAGAAATGTGGAGTGATTCCATTTTTGGTTTGGACACAAACGTATTCCACATATACAATATATGTCTACATGTATATCTATTCTAATATCTATATTTACATGTATTATCTCACCTCCTTCCTTCTGTGGGGCTCCAATCAGTTTGATGATCCACCTCTTGGTCTCTGGACGGACCTGAGGTCCAAGCTGGACGAAGACCAAAGGCTCGACCTGTTTGGACATACAGCAGGGGCAGCTGACCTTTGTCCAACCGGGTCCGGCGCTCGCAGCGCTCAGCTTGTCCTGAAGCTTCCCTCCTTCCACAGGCTTCGTCTTCTCGTGCGTCTCCAACCCACTGCCGCCACCGTTCTCACCAACTTCACTCATGATGAGGCTGGAGAGCAGCGCGCATGACAGAATTAGCATCACTTTCATCACCACCAGCTTTCAGGTGAGGAGCTAAGACACGAATTTCATAGGCAGATAAATTCTTAAGCCTGGAAGTTGATCCCTTGCAAATTGGGATTTACAGCGAACAAATCAACAAACCTCTCTTGCAGAGTGGATAATGTACAGTAATTGAGTTGTAATCCAATTAAGGTTCGACATCCACTGACATTCCAAAAATAGATTTTTTGCAATTCATCCATTCATACGCTACAGTGTCGCAGTCATACTTACAAAGTTTTCTTGACGAGGTTTGGTACTCGCCTTACTGTGTATACCCATATATCACCCACCTGTCATTCTGCATAATTTCCATACTGTGCCTGACTGTGTGCATGGCCATTTCCCATTGATTTTCATATTCACTTTGCATTTTCATGATATCACAGTATGACACGGTAAAACTGGCAGCTTGTGGACAAACGTAGATTTCCATATTAGGCAGCGTGTGCAGCTTCCACTGCCATCATGCTCAACATTCCTCTGATATGAATGTAAATACTTCTGTGAGGCATCATGGGAGGAAACACTGGTTATTTCAGGAGACGGAGAACTTCCTCTGTTTCTATTAGTCCTCACAATGCACCAAAGATCATTAGAAAGGGGGAAGACTGGGCCGGGTACCATTCCTACTCTGGTCCTAATGTTATTGTTTGTCGGAAGGGCTGTCAGACACAATGACTCAGGAAATACCTGGTGGGGCGAGAATGATGAGGTTCTGCTCTCCAGCACTACAGCAGGCCCGCACCCGCTCCAAGTCTATCGAGCAGATGCAGGAAGAATACAAAAAAGTTCATCTACTTGGCTTGTGTGGCGGAGAAGGATCCCTTCACACGGTCTGTCTCTCTCACCTCACACTCGCTGGCGCTCAGTGTGAACTTTCTGTTTTGTGCGTGCAGCCGGAATGCAGAGGAACCTCCCCAGGCAGCAGGGTGTGGAGGGCTGTTTGGTTTCCATCTAGGCTCCTCCTCTGTGCTCAGCTGCTGCTCCTGCTGCTGCTGCTGCCGCGGCCGCCCAGGGTCCTACTGCACCACCCACCCCTGCACCGACTGCTTCTGGTGACGCAAGCAAACACACCACAGGAGACCAGTTGAACATGTCAGTTCCGGCAGTGAGGTACTCTATCCTGTTCTGCAGCAAATTAGCTTTAAAATCATATTGTGCAAGTTTGGACAGACAATGTGGTGAGCAAAGTGGATTCGCTGCAGCTGTGACTGTACAAAAGAAGCTGTATTTTCACACATCACTGGAATGTTAAAGCTGTTCATTCCACAAGACAGAGAACATGAATTGGTGACTTTGTGTTGGGTCTGGTGGTAGAGCGACAAAAGTATGGCGGGTAAACTAAGCAGTGCATATCGATGAAATATTCAATTTTTTGTGTGGTCTCACCTGATTTCACCTACGGAGTGGTCTTGGGAGGGCAGAGCCTTGCTCAAGGACGACTGAAGGTCGGCCTGGGATTGGACCCACTCTCTGGTTTCAGGATGACATCAGCAGTGTCTGGTTTCCAGATGGTAATTTCAAGAATCTAAATCTGAATCATCAATACTTCAGTGGTCCAGTTTGCACTGCCGCACTGAGCAGATACGAGAGGAGTAGGTTGATATGGAAAACAAGCGTCTCAGCAACTAGCCATTTACCTCTACACCTTACCTTCTACTTACATGAGGTTCTCCTACATTGATTTATATTTTCATGTTTACTGTTATGAAGGCGATATACATACCTTGAACTGGGGGTGCTGAAATGAAATGTGGCACAAGGAAACTACATCATTCGACAGAAACACCACCCTCTGAGGTCAAAACAGTGACAGTTCATATGCTGAATAAACAAGTGACTGGGTAGATTTTTGTTTAAGTATGTAGGTAGGTGTGCGTGACAGAAGTTCCAGGATGGAGCAGGTGGAGCTCCTCAACATTGAAACATTTACACTCAATAACATTGTTGTCTCTTATTGTGAAATCTCAGCCAGATTTAACGACCTCGTGTAAAGTATGAGTACACACACACTGAATGTGTGACTGTGTATTACTGCTACAGTGTGTTACGATTGGGTAATGGTAATATTGCCACAGATGTAGCCAAGCATGGCCATTAACTCAGTGCTGCGGCTCGTGGGCCAACACAGGATCGTTGCTGGATGGCCTGCAGCAAATACCAAAAATGTGATGGAACGTGGCCCACGCATGAAACTTGTGCTTGACTGATATGTGTGTGTCGTTTTTGACGAGTGGAGCTGCTGCCTTCAAAAATAATAAGCAACAGCTCCATGAAACAGAAGCTGCTAACTGAGCTGGAAACTCTCCAATGCAAAACTCCACTTGTCTGTTATGGTGCCTAAGAGCAGGCGCTCAGCAGGTGAGCTGGAAATTTAGTTTTTGTTCCATGGGGTATCCCTTCATATTTCACTTGAAGTGTGTAAATTCTTCTTTTCCGCTAAAATATTTAAATTCCTCGGGTAAAGATTTGTTGCTCAATGACACCAGGTCACCGAAATGAGAAATATATAGACATTTATTTACAAACAGATCTGCATTTGTACAGACATTTTAAATTGCAAAAAGAAATGAGATATTAAAGTAAACACATTTGGGGAAATCTACTTTTTGGCTGCACAATTTAGCTCTGGGAAATTTTCACTTGCCAGAATTTAAGTTTTCAGGTGGTCAGTTTTGTCTTCATCATATAAATATATATAAATAAGATCCATTTATATGACTTTATTCCATCAATGTCTATTCATCAATGTCACTCTTTGTTATTTCTCATCATCATGTGTCATCATCTTTACATTATCAACATTTGTTAGCATCAAATTGGTGTCTGCATCAAACACAAACGGCCACACACAAAATTTCTTTTCCTTCACGGTAATAAAACAGTTCGAACATTCATCCCCCTTCCCATTATGTGCAGCGTTAATTGATGGTTTCGTGTAAAACCAAGCCCTCGTGGAAACGTTAGTGAAAGAGACTGTGTGGTCTACACACACAGCTCCATGTGTTAAAAGTTAATTCAAAGAAAATGGGATCAAACGTAGTGTTATGCATATTCACAACCTGGTTAAAAATGTCTGAAACTATTTTGTATCTCTTACAGACATAAGAGGCAGTCTCCAGACAAAGAGACGCAATAAAAACGTATTATTGCTAGTGGAAAATAGTAATTGTCATCTAACTATATCATTGTTTTAAATCAAGTTTGTTCTGCTTTCGTCACGTCGTGTGTTGGGTGTTGGGCAGAGACTTCCTGAGGATCCGCCAGCAACTATCAATATTTTCCTGCTGTCCTGTCAGATATTGGTTCTATCTTCATGCCGTGGGGATCCACAGGGCCTCCAGTGCCACAAAGTGGCATCATACCCCCCAAAACTGTTCTGAACTACGCACAATGTTTTATTTTTGGTTCAAGTTTTCCGTTTCAGCTGCTCGAAGACATTTAAGCTCCAAAACTGTCTGACCCCAAAGATCCCCAAAGCAGGAAACATGACAGGCTGACTTCATGCCTTCAACTCTTTCCCTCTGACACCACAACATCTTCCACCCCTCCATCACGCCAGTCTTGATGCATAGACTCACTCACTCACTCACTCGCCCACCAGCGCAACTCTTCACTCTCCTCTCAAGCAACCACTCAAGCACCTACTCTCTATGCAAATTTGGCGTGATGAAGGGGAGAAAATCCTTTCTCTTACCTCAGAGTTGCTCATTTATGTCAAAAACTGATGAGAAATATTACAAGTGTGAAAAAATACAGATCTCCAAAGTTATTTCAAATATTTAAAACTCTGAAAAGAAAAAACCTGGAATGTGTGAGCACAATAGAATCTTGCCAAAAACGAATAATTATGTTGTACCTGTGAAATTGGTCTGAGAGACGGAAAGCGAGCCCGCTGCGTATTCTGCTCACAGCTATTGCAGAAAAGCACAGCGGGATGAGATTTGGAGGCAATCTCGACGTCGCACACGCACAGTGTGGGTGTGTGTAGCAGCATAGCTGGGTGCGGGGAGCTAACGCAGCCTTGGGGGCACGACTGAACAGCAATGATGGAGTGCAAGGGCACAGCATTTCCTGAGGACACAGCGAGAAGTTACAGTATGGAGTCGGGAGGTTGGCGGTCGGGGTCTTGGCAGATTGGGTCTCCTCAAACACACTCGCACACACTTTCTCTCACTCATCCCGTCCACAACTTTCACCTCATGTCCACGTTCACTGGCAATCTATCACTTACTCGTCGCTCTCTTCCACGCAGAAGGAGGGGACGGTTGTGCGCGTGTGTGTGTGTACTGTGTGTGTGTGTTTGCATATGCAAGAACAACAGAGTGTATGCACACAGCTGTGCTCACTGGCAATCTTAAGAAGGTGAGAATTGGTGTCACTGTTTGCACAGTGAGGGAGTAGGAATATTGTCATGCGTCAGGTACAACAACAGCAGTGTGTGTGCGCGTGCCTGTGTGTGTACTGTATGTGGGTGTGTGTCGGTGCACGTGTGTCCCTCCTTTTCTTGATGATCCACCTCCCAGCTACGCTATGTCATGATTCTCTGCCCTGATCGGTGAAGGGTGATGAACAACGCAGCACATGATTTTGGACAAATTACCACATCCTGATTAGCACGGTCAAGAAATGTGGTATTAGCGGGGCTCAGCAAGCAGGTCAACATTAATTAGACAGCGTGCGGACAGATTAGTGTCTCAGAAGCCCGTAAAATGTTTATTTTCTGATGTGTCATTGTGGAGATGATGGCGATGGTGGCATCAGCAGTGCCCCTTTGTGAAGTAGCTCCTGTGGTTAGAATTTCTCATCGGGGATGACTGTGTTGAAGGGGTGGTCCCAGAATGTGGTGGTGATTCCGAAACCTGCAGAGACAGGCGAGTCATGCAGACAAGTCCACATTAGAAAAAAAGGGACAGAAGAATATTATAGTTTTCTAAACCGAAATTGACAAATTCTGAAATGATCTTACAATGCAGTGCGGTGATCAGATCACAGAAGACTGTCACTAAATCTGAGGCAAAGCCTGTCTAGAGCAGGCCTAACTGCATCCTACAACACTGTCTCTAGATGGCACTCTTCTCTCAACTCTGTAAGACGTGTAACTCCAACTATTTCATCAATGTGTTAGGATTCATATGATGATGACAATGAAATGTTCCAGGCAACTCATTTTTGAAAAAAATACAAGTGTGTTTTGCATTCGATTTGGGTTGAGTTTTGATATCTGAATGTCAATCAACACAGCAGTTGATGGTGGCATGCCGAATGTTGGGTTTGCTAGCGTGTAAAAGCTGGAAAAGCAGCTTTTATGGAGTCTCTTTTTTCGATACTCTGTAAATTAAAATACGTATAAAGACATTTGATGTTTAACTCCTCTTAACCTGAACAGAATAAAAGGATCATTACAGGCAACTATTTGACCACAAGTGAATATGACATCAACTTGAATAGGAAGTCCAGGTAACTGGCTGAGCGTGCTAGACCAGGGGTCGGCAACCGAAAATGTTGAAAGAGCCATATTGGTCCAAAAAAGTAAAAAACAAACCTGTCTGGAGCCGCAAAAAAATTTAAAAGCCTTATATAAGCCTTATTAATGAATCAAATATTTATTCTTAACATTTTTAAAGCATTGAAAAACGTTAAGAATCTTTGTGTCACATTTTTCCTCCCAGAAAAACCATATTGAAACAAAAAAATTAATTTTTTCCATTTTTATCCATTGTTCACATTTTTGAAAATTCCCCAGGGAGCCACTAGGGCGGCGCTCAAGAGCCGCATGCGGCTCCAGAGCCGCCGGTTGCCGACCCCTGTGCTAGACTAATGCTAAATATTCCCTTCTCTTCAAAACTACACCATATCCCACAATAAATCAGCCAAGCGCAGCATAATTGTGAATCAGTTTTTGCCTTGAAAATGACGTTTTGCTCCTCACCTGATCTCTGGTGCTCAAAGTGGTGTTTGACGTGGTACGCCTTTAGACTGTACATGTAGGAGCCCCGAGCCGGGGAGCCGTAGTGAAGGTAGTAGTGGATCATGTCGTACACCACGTAGCCACACAGTCCCCCAACAAACACACATGTCCCCAGGACATCTGGGAGTAAGTTGTGGAGGAATGCATAGAGGCTCCCAGCCACCAAGGAGGCTATACCAGGGGGGAAGACCAGTCTGGAGCCATCAAATGGAGACTTGGGAGAGGACAAAGGAAAACGGCTTTAAAGACCACAGAAGCTTAAAAACACTGTTTGTCTGCCATATGTCTCAGTCTTGATTTGTTCTTTTATTTTTCTGCCTCTCTGTTAATACCTTGTGATGCTGCCCATGCAACAAGAAGTGCAGTGTGATGAGGTAGTAGTTATGAGCCGGTGGTTTCATGTGAAAGACAAATCGATGGATGCAGTACTCGATGAAGGACCACAGAAACCAACCCATCAGGAAGAATATGGGGAACATGTGCTTATTGATCAAGATGGAGTAGTCTGAGGAATTGCACACAAACATGGGGGCATGAAGACAACATGCGTTGCTTGGAATGTGGCTGAGACATACAGTAAATTAAAATTAAAGCCTTCGTAGCGTACAAGGCCTACCTGAGGTGATAGCTATTCTTGTGGTGCCCTGTGCCAGGGTGGTGTAGCATTGCCAGCTGAGATAGAAGACGATGGGCAGCCACACCACTGGTACCCAGTACCTACAGAAGGATCGGAGTACATATTTGAGTACCATTCATTCATGCAATACATAGCATTGCACCGTACTGCCAGTCAAGAAACATTTACGAGAGGAATGGAAAGAATTTCAAACACTCAAACACCGCGCCATGTACAAATCATCGCCACGATGCAAAACATTTGATGAAAGGCATTCTGTTAAAAAAATGTTTGAGTTGTAGTTCATAATATCTGTTCGCTTTAAGTCCAAAAGCCCTGAAATTAAATAACTTTGAAATCAAACACTGCTGAAAATGAAATGATATGAAATAAGGTAGGTAGGTAGGTAGTTAGGTACTATACCAGGGGTCGGCAACCCGCGGCTCTTTAGCGCCGCCCTGGTGGCTCCCTGGAGCACTTTCAAAACGTGTGACAATGGATGAAAATGGGAAAAATTTGCTTTTTTTGTTTTAATATGGTTTTTCTGGGAGGAAAAATGTGACAAAAAGATTCTTCACGTTTTCCAATATTGTAAGAATATTAAGAATAATATATGATTTATTAATAAGGCTGATATAAGGCTTTAAAACTTTTTTGCGGCTCCAGACAGGTTTGTTTTTTTACTTTTTTGGTTCTTTCATGGCTCTTTCAACATTTTGGGTTGCCGACCCCTGTACTATACTGATCCACTGGTCTAAAGATCCAAGAAATTCAAATTCAGACCAGGAGGTCTTGGTCCCGGCCTCCAGTAAAGGGTTTCCAAACAGTCTGATGGGCCGGTCCACCGGCTGGTGGACCCAGGCGTCGTACTTCTCCCCAAGGTGGCCCACCTGCCATGCCAAGGGCTTACGCC
>OMPJ01046032.1:9676-35645 GCA_900312935.1 Carapus acus | reverse complement strand
AAAAATGTTTGAGTTGTAGTTCATAATATCTGTTCGCTTTAAGTCCAAAAGCCCTGAAATTAAATAACTTTGAAATCAAACACTGCTGAAAATGAAATGATATGAAATAAGGTAGGTAGGTAGTTAGGTACAGGGGTCGGCAACCCGCGGCTCTGGAGCCGCATGCGGCTCTTTAGCGCCGCCCTGGTGGCTCCCTGGAGCATTTTCAAAACGTGTGACAATGGATGAAAATGGGAAAAATGTCCTTTTTTGGTTTTAGTATGGTTTTTCTGGGAGGAAAAATGTGACAAAAAGATTCTTCACGTTTTCCAATATTGTAAGAATATTAAGAATAAATATTTGATTTATTAATAAGGCTGATATATAATATATATAAATTTTTTTGCGGATCCAGACAGGTTTGTTTTTTACTTTTTTGGTCCAATATGGCTCTTGCAACATTTTGGGTTGCCGACCCCTGTACTATAGTGATCCACTGGTCTAAAGATCCAAGAAATTCAAAACAATGTCAGAATCGGAAATATTTTGATCATAGGGGAGTAAATATTAATCAAATGACAGGACTGGTGATTTGACAAGATCCTGAGTAGATCTCAACATAAACTTTAAATCAAAGCATAACGGTTCAGCTCTCTCACCAGGAGGTCTTGGTCCCGGCCTCCAGTAAGGGGTTTCCAAACAGTCTGATGGGCCGGTCCACCGGCTGGTGGACCCAGGCGTCGTACTTCTCCCCAAGGTGGCCCACCTGCCATGCCAAGGGCTTACGCCAGTCCACCAAATCCTGACAACAACACAGACCAGCAGACACTTTTAACCCAAAGAAATGAATCGGACAGTCCAAGGGCTGTGAAACCCGTGTCGTTGTTCGTATGGTCCCCAGCAGGCGGCAGGAGAGAGTTGGGAAATGATGATCAGCACAAGGGTGGAGACCAGGAAGTCATGAGGAGCTGCAGGTGTGTGTGATCTGCTGCTTTGATGAGTACTGATAAAACAAAAAAAACACCCATGTGGAGGCCAGAGATCATGATGCTTATGAGGACTTCTGGAGCTTTAAGAGGAACACTATGCTGTGCTAACTGGTGGGATTGCTGGAGAAATCTTGGTGTTCTGGAAACAAGCCTTTCACACATGACAAGCAAAACAAATGCCAAACATACCCACAATGCACACATTACACAACTGCATGTTAACACATATTTCATATTCATACTTTTAAATGACTGCCTGCATAGCTGCACTAGAGACTGTATGTTCCCTGCTCTTGATAACAGCAGACAGTTGAACTAAGGTGGCATTAACACAGGAAATGAGAAAGTAACTTTGAGGAACCACAGTCCAGTATTAGGGGGGTACATGTGGCAAGAAGTACTTTTTACCATTCTCGCTATATTTTTTTTTCTTCTTTTGAAGCATACTTTTTTTTACATGGAGACTACTTGCTGTCCTCTTCTTGATGGACAGATTGACAGATGATGTAAGCCACGTGTTCCTGTGGACAATGCTTTTTGAAGAATACATCTTTACTGTGGAGAAGGTAGGAGAGAGGAGGAGGAGAAACTGAAGAGGTGGAGGTTTGCACTGGAGAGCAGAGGAGTGAGAGTCAGAAGGAGCAAGACAAAGTACCTGTGTACATGGGTGAGAGTGGGACAGGTGGACAGGTGAAGTTGCAAGGAGGAGAGATAGCAGCCAGACTCAATGAATATTCACAAGGTGATGGTGAGGCCTGCAATGATGTTTGGTTTAGAAACAGTGATTCTGTCTTGGAGACAGGAGGCTGAGCTGGAGGTGGCAGAGATGAAGATGTTGAGGTTTTCTTAGACAGTAACCGGCCTTACAGATGAGAGGAACAGCTAAGATGTCGCAATTTGGGGAGAAGGTCAGAGAGGCAAGATTGAGATGGTTTGCTCATGGGCAGAGGAGAGATAGTGGATATAATGGGCAGAAGATGTTGGAGATTGAGCATCCAGTTAGTAGGAAAAAAAAGGCTTTATAAACTGAATAGGAATCTGAGAGTGGCTAAATCAGTCCATCTAACTTGGCCACACAGAAAACTGCGGTGGATAAGAGCTCAGAGTCCCACAAATATGGCTACTGGAAACATGCATGCTGGTAGTTTATATTGCCAAAATCCAAGATTTTGGCAAGATTTCTTAATCCTGCAATGATAACCCCAATTTAAGACCAGGATTTCTACCAGCTGTTGCTTATGGGGCGCAAAGGACATTGCCTCATCTATACTAAACCTCCAGATGATATTAATCCTGTGAATCTATGTGTCATGAGAGGGAATATGAGGAGATCTGGGGCGTTTCAAATGTGCCGACACAATACCAAGCAGGTGGCGGCTGTGCGTGGCTGTGACTGATAGTCTGATAACTCTGTGCTTCCAGTTTGTTGTTTACAGAGTGAATGTGTTCAGATTAACTGTTGTAGACACACCCAGAATGCAGTTTTATTGAACCTCCATACTTCTGGAAGGTGCTGCTCACCGTCTTGAGATTGCTGCTGCTGACATATGTCAAATTTGCATTGCTGCACCAGGCTCCTTTTTGCAATATCTTCACACCTTGAAGGTGGCATGTGAGAAAAATCCACATCTTCACATACTGATGAATCTGAATTTAGGAGTTCTGCTGTTTGAATACTTTTTTCTCCCCACGACCATCCCAAGAGACGCTCCCGCTACTGTCACGGAACTGAAAGTAATGATTCCTTTTTTTGACGGTTGGTTATGTATGACAGACAGTAAATCAGACTGGAAGTCAGTGAGGACAGGGTTAGGGTTAGGGTTAGGGTTAGCACAGCCAAATTTTTTAACAGTATCGATTTCAGATTGTCATGACAGAGTCAATCTCAAGATTGTGTTCAGGTTGTGAGGGAGCTTTTGCAAGAGGAGCGGTGTTTTGTGGAGGCGTTTTCAAAGCTAAAAGTGAGATGGGATTTGATTGGTTCCTAAAGCTGCTGTGTCCAATATGTATAAAACAAAAACTGGTACTCTATCGTTATTGTATCAGCATCCCCAAGCTGCAGCTTCATATCGGCCTCACCCGTCTGATCATTAACCCCACACCCCAACGCACCAGGTTGATCCACCGTACTTTGCTGTGAAAAACTTCTCAGCGTGATGAAGGACCGTTTAAGTGTGGCCATAAAAAAAATGGAGCTGTTGAGAAACGCTCCTTCTTCAGTTTAGAGTCAATACGCGCGGCGGATGCCTGGCAAGGACCCGAACGGGACAAACTGGTTCCTTCCGTCAAACCATGGCGATGTCCTTATCCCGCTCGCACAGAAACCAGAAACAACAATTAAGTAACAAGGTTTTGATGTCGTAAAAAACTGGATTGTACTGACAGGGATCTGTTCATTTGTTCACGTACTGTACATTATTTATGCAAATGCGGTGGTGGAGTGCGCACGAATGTTTAACTAATCCAGCGGTTGTGCGACTGCTCATTTGTGCAGGTTCTTGCTAGAAATGTGTTTGCCAGCCACAGAGCGCCAGAGTGCAAACAAAATGTTTGTACAGGGTGGGATGAAAAACCCCACGGTGGTTGACCCCACTGTGGCGTTCCTCATCCCACTGTTGCTCGCTCACTGTCTCTCTCACTCACACACACTCGCACACACACTTATCTCACCTTATCGAGATCTACAGAGCTGCAGCGGCTGAATGGCGAAATGTCCTCCTGCGTTTTCTCATCCCTTGTCTTTTCTGCAGCGCTCTCATCTGTTCTTTGATGTCCTCTCGTCCTCTCTCTTACCGTCTGCAGAGAAAAATTAAATATTCAAGACAGATCAACACACGCCGTCTAATACAAACTCACAACAAACACAAATCGCCTGACCTTTTCTGTAGATTGACAGGCTTCATCAACACCTTGGGTGTGTTTGCAATGTTATTCATTCAATATGTCCCTTTTTTTTTCTGAGCTTTTCAGCAGTCTTTGTCATTTTGATATACCACAAATCATGCGTGCGACTATGCACTGCTAACCCTAACCCTAACCCTAGCCCCAACCCACTGTGGGCATGTCGCAGGAAGATTCCGATGGGAAGTCGGAAAGCTGTCCAGATGAGCTACAGCATATAGACTTTGCATAAATATTTATCCTAGCTCAGAACAATTTCTGGCCGCCATTTGTGGATCTGTTTGATGGCTTACCTGGCCGACTCAGCCAATATTTGACAACCTCTATGCAAAGGCAGCCGAGTTCTGCCCCATGTCTCCCTTGCAACAATCGTGAGACGTCCACACTTGGGAGTCGATTGTGCGTCACAGGCTTGTGAATGCAAAATACGTGGACAAGGTCGTGTCCGACACCTCCCCTGACGGGAGGCTTTTCACTGGTGTATGTATGTGTCCCGAGGCGTGTCAAAGGTGTATGCTGAGTAAAGTTTGCATTGTCAGGACGAACAAACATTGATCACTGGGAGTGAGTTTGTGTTGTGAGTCATGCTGTTATCTCTGGTCCGCTTGCCCTCTGATCATCTCTGATCGGTGTCATAACTGTGATGTAAACACTGGAAAATGATGCATGTTCATTCGTCATACGTGTGTAGTATCATTTAGCACGCGAACCTGTGGAGCCAATGAAGGCACTTCAATTTTCTACAAATTTCTCTGTCCACTAGGAACATTTACTTTCAAATTCCTACCTGGCTTCAGCTTCCTTTGACTTCTACTGACCTCCCTCTACAACCACACCGGCCTTTGCGATGATGTTTTTAAAAGAAATTGATTTATTGCATATATTCAGTCATTTCCATCTTTACCAGTCGTAGTTTATTGAAAACGCACAAACTCAACCACCACGAATTCGTTCAGATCTACGACTCATAACTTGCCCACCATCTTGCTATCCTCCGCAGGCAGTCAGCTCATCTCAGTTCAATAAAATATTTAGCAGCAAGGCAGGTTACACCCACAAAGACACAAGCGTCTACAACTCATCAAAACACCCTGCAACCTTGAACGACTGCTCACTACATTCATGACCCTTGTGAACCTTCCATGTGCTTCTCCTCTTTTCCTCCAACCTGGGAGCTCCATCTCCAACATCCTCTGTCCACTATACCCACCATCTCTCCTCTGCATATGACCAAACCATCTCAATCTTACCTCTCTGACCTTCTCCCTAGATAGCTCCACACTAGCTATTCCTCTGATGGCCTCACTTCTAACCCTGTCTTACCTGATTCCACCCAAAGAAGACATCTGCATCTTCATCTCTGCCACCTCCAGCTCAGCCTCCTGTCTCTTAGACTGAGCCACGGTTCCCAAACCAAACATCATGGCAGGTCTCACCATCATCTTGCACCATCACGTTTCAGTCTGGCTGCTCTGCACCTTTCACAAACTTATTAATTTTTTTCTCTGCAGTGAGCACCAAGGTGCTGTGAATAATTGTCTTTGTCAATGCGTGCCAGGGACATATTGACGTGCAGAACGATTGAAGACAGATTGTCTTCCACGAGATCAGAAGTCTCCAACCACAGGGCCACAGTCTGGTGCCACACCGTATTTGCTGTGTGTGTAACCCCCACAACCAGTAACAACATGCAAAAGTCATGCGAGCACACTGAGCACACACCATTTCAAAGTTCGCAGCTCCGCCTCAACCCGGTCCCTTAGGACTCCTGAGGGCGTGCACCGCCATATTGGCTTGGTGACGACACGCCCTTAGTATCAGCAAAACGCGGAGTGTGAGAGCTTAAGGGTAATGTTTGATATGTTCACAAACTCTCCTCCCATTACGTGCAGAGCTGCCTCTGTGGGACCTGAGCTTTGTGCGATGGGTGAGGTACGCACGGTTGGCGCTGCCATCGTGAGCGCTCTTGCGATATCTGGCAAGGATTGAATGCGACAGTGAGTAACTCCTCTCTGTGACGCCATGCCTGAGAAAATAATGGCATTCCGACAAGCCGCATTGATGGTGCCACACAACAACCACCCAATGACATGAGGAGTGTATTCATACATGCATGCAGGAGAGCAGACGAGGACACGTCCTCCACTCCTTCAAGCACATTGTGTGGCACAGTTTCCTGGCAGGGAGTCAGAAACATTCTCTCTCTTACAAGACATGTAATGTCAACTGTCATTTACTGCACAGGTCCCCAACCACCTCGTACAATTTGGTGTGTCATTTGGTACTGAGGTGGCACAAAAAATAATGATTAAACATTTTGCATGGACTAGTTTTCTGCAGTGACAGCAAGAACAGGTAAATGACAGAATAGGCATTTTGGGTCTCATCGTCCTCCATTACCCCCTACGCACCTCTTTTAACTATTATGGCGGTCAAATCATTTCCTCTTGGCGTATTTACCCTACACACCTTGCAGGCTGGCCCTTGAAATTATTGTCTTACGTAAAACCAGTCAGTGGCACAAAAAAGCTCATTTCCAGTATCTAATCAAACGAGACTGACTGGTTCACATTAGAATACTGATAAGAAAGATACCTTAAAGACATTCAACACTGGCACACTGCTGCACCTTTTTTTCCACAGGCAATTTACCTTTAAACACATTCCACTTATTGAACGGCAAATCTAAATAGCCACACACACGCAACATGTTGATCACCATGTGGAAACTTAAGCCATTCACGCAAAGAAACACAACTTATTGGATTGAATTTTAGTGACTTGCTGTGGTATCCAGCAGCATGCTAAGAGACAATAACAATGCAAAATAACGTCGGCTAAGGGAAAATCCACCAGAAAGTGCTTGTGTGTTTGTTTAAGGGTGATACTAACATATTGATACACCGCTTTAACATGTAAATTCAGTCATATCACCACATCAGAAGTTTGCATGAGTACGTCAACTATCCTCTTCTACGCTGGAGGGTTCAAACTGCGTTACAAACGCGCACACATTGTTTACAACCAACTCATCCAGAAGGGTTTTATATCATTGTTATATATTGTTTGTGATCCGACAAGGTTTCTATTCATGAGTTAAAATGACATGTAAACTTAAAAAGTTCCATATCCTCACCATACAGTTAAAATGACATTGGTACACACTCCATCTTGAGAGTATACTTGGGTTTTACTGTAGCGATGGATTGCTGCACACAGATTAAACATTGACATCGCACAGGTGTCCGAGAGCTGAATCAAAGCATAGAGCCTGCGTCATCTGACCGCGCTTATTGCTTTGACTTTATAACGAAAGTGGAACAGTGAGGGATGGCAGCAGGCAACAGACGTGTCACGGGTTTGCAGCAGTGGGTTCACCTGGTGACACTGATTGCACATCACAGACACCTGATCTGATTGGGTGAAATATGTTGAGTCATTGTGTAGTTGGAGGGCGAGGCGAGGTTGTTACACCTGTGGAAGTTTCCAGTATGGATATCTTCATATTTGGCACTGAGGCTTGGCCTCCACGCTGATGAATCTTCTAAAAAAAAAAAAAGCACCTCCACAACACAATGTAACCGACGTGGTGTTCGTATCTGGTTGGACAAACAGATTGTCAGATTGTCTACAGGTGCGCTGAGCTCTGTAGTTTCCTTTGCTGTGTTCCATTTCATGTGATGTGACTTGAGCTTGAATTTGTCCCTTAGTTGGCTGTGTTCAAAATCTGTGTTCTAATAATGCTGCATAAAATTCTGTTTATGCAGTTCACAGTTGCAAAGTTCTTAAGGCTACAGGATGACACCATAAATGCAAGCATCTACTGTAGTTTAGGGTTAGGGTTAGGGTCAAGGAGTCCCTCCCTGCCTCAGAGAAAAGCATAAATTGTGTTTTTAAGTTATGTTAGTAGTTTCCTCTTTCCCTCCTCTCTCTCACTCTAAGCCTGATATGTGTGAAAAGATATGATGGTGCCGAACCTCAAATGTAAACACAGTGAATATAATGCTGTGACCTGGGAACTGCACGACGCTCAAGACTTCGTTGTTTTGGAGCACCAAATATTCAGATGAATGTGTGGCCAATGTTGCAATCGAGCACATATTTGGTATGCAAAACACTCTCCACCTTATCTCTGGCAGGTATGGCAGTTAACTGGAAGTTTGTAAACTACCAGTTGGTGAAATGTTACACTGAATCAGGCGAGTTACAGCAGCAACTCTGACTTTCAGAGAATCTGAAATTCCAAATTTCAGGGTTTGAAAGTCTCTCAATCTTGTTGAAATTTCCATCTCATGGCAGCTTTGGGGATTGACTAAAATAACGACATGGGTTTCCACAAAGTACACGCTTCATAACACTGATAAAAACAAAGCATTTACCAAAGGTTACCACTTTCTGTAAAAGACAGAGTGAAACAGAGTCCTTGAAGATGATGAGCTGAATATTTGTGGTCCTCTCAGTGGTTGAATTCTTCTTTTCTCCCACCAATGTCCCAACGCAGTCCAAAAACCCAAACAATACCCTCCAATCATCCCCAGCATACCTTCCCATAAGGCACGCTGGGTACTTAACAATACCCTCCCATCATCACTACCATACAATTACTCTGCCTGAGCAGCACTTAACTACTTGACAACTCGGATCGCTTTCTCAACTTGTACCCAAGCAGAAATGTTCCACGACCTGTTACACCGTACAGCGAGTCTGATGTTGCAACGTAGTAAAAATGTATAGGTGTACCGCCAGCAAAGATGAATGTCAGGTGCATGGTTAAATAAACAGACCTGCACAGGATGGGGGAGGCAATATCGGACAGCGTATGTGTTTTTGGAGATACAGGAGTGGCCGTGTACACTGTCAGGCTGGAGCGCAGACAATGAATGGTATGCCACTGCTGTTGACAGTTCTATCCTGACGTGGGTCCATTGTCGGGAAAAGAGTGACATCCAAGGATTGTATTATCCGAGGATTGTATTATCCTCCAAACACCTCCAGGCACCCTCGTGAGATTTGTTCCGATTGGTATCACGACACGTTCATAATAGAATGAGGACTCGTGCAGCTCAGGCACACCATTTCTCCACCTGTCTAGCTTTTCTCACACATTCCTATTAAATCTCAGGCCACTAATACACCTTAGATTAGTGCTGTGTAGGGAATTCTCTCTCTTCAGTCACCCTTCAGGTGCCTCACAACATTTCGATTCAGCTTGAATTCAGCCAGCACCCTTCGCTTTCCCTCCATGTTGCCCCCAACGACTACAGACACACTGGCTAACAATGTACATTAGGTTCTAACCCTTGAGAGTGAAATCCTTTGTAGGTTTGTTGTCACTTTTAGCTGCCGCTCCACGGTCACGCAAGTCACGTAAGCAGCATGACGTCAGAGAGTCTCGTATTGCATTTTCAACACAAAGGCAGCCCTATGCTGTCTACACTGATATCACTATGGGATATGGTCAAGATTCAACAGACAATAGACAGTTTTCCCTACAATAATTGTGACATAACAGGAATTTGCAGTGATTCTTAATCAAGCCTACATGTTTTCACACAACGTAATAATCGATGAAGAACTGCAGTTGTGAGCACCAATGCAAATTAGGTGAACAATAAGTCGACACTGCTACTCTATATACACATATGCTGTCCTCTCACTGAAACAGTCCTTTCAGGGATGCCACCGAGCAACATGCCGCAGTAATTAGGCAGGATGTGAGAGCACATACCTCTGCCGAGACTGAGCAAGATCTGCGCATACTTGTGTTGTTTGAGTAATGGGTAACGATTAAGCCGTTGCATCAATAGGAGGGGCACAGGCGGCAGGGAACCGCCAAGTATGTTTAAGAGAACAGAGCTGTGGACCTAAACGCGATTAAAGCTTAATCACCATCATGGCATTTTAATACTTGAGTACTTTTCACTGAGTTACGATGAGGAAATTTTCGTATAATTATCATTGTGGACATCCTCAAAACCAATGCTTGCACACAGAAAAGTTACAGCTTCTACAAACTGTTCCAAGGCAGACTACATGTTCACTGTCAGGTCCGAACTCTCCCCCAATCACACTTTGTAGGACTATAAAGGTGAGTTTCATGTCGCAATGCCCTCATGAGTTCATTCCAAGTGATCGCATACATAGTCTATAACCATCCGACTACGTCCTTGCAGAGCTGGAAACGAGCTGAATAATCGAACAGTAAAAGTTCAACGACAGGACAACAAACCCCGGCCAGAACAAGAGCCACTCTGTCCGAGGCAGACGTCCAGATAGACGTGCTAATACAAAGGAGCTGATTGGAGGAGGGTGCTGATGTGGCCTGGTACCATCCTGACACAGAAAGTATATTCAGGCTAAGCGAGGATAGGAGAGGAGTTGGAGAGGAGAAGGAGGAGGAGGAGGGAATGAGACTGGCTAGTGTTCCAAAAGTAATTGCTAAGCACTAACCAGCTCAGACAATTATTAAACCATTTTTGCTCCTTTCCATATCAAACCTTTTGGACATTATGAGGTTAATTTGAGGTTGTGATTAACATATTGCAGACAGGTGGTGCAGCACATCGACAAGCAGCAGTCTGAACTATACAAAGGTTGGTGACAAATGTCATCAGAAATCTTTCACCGTTGCTGTGATACTGAGGATGACAGTGATTCACAGCAGGGTAAGAACTGTCCTGATTGCCCAGAGGTGGCAATTCACTTCCATCCCTAAAAATATAGCCAGTCATCATGACAGCACCGTGCCTTATCTCCAACATCAGCATTTACTGATTAAAGATTAAGCCAGTGAAGTGCGATACAGTTACAGTATTACACCACACAGGGTGCAGTTCTCATCAACTTCTCCTATCACGAGCTTTGATCCAAATGTGCCCACTAACAGGCTGCAATGCCCTCAGATTTGGGCAAAGTTCACCAGTGGATGTTTTTTGGCTATGTTTTCGAGTGTCACACTAATGTTTGCACTGATGGATTTTGACAGTGTGGAATGGTTTTGATACCAATTGGCTTCGATCTTGTGTTGCGACACAATTGTGCAGAGAGTGTGGACCACAACAGCCCGCGAATAGTCAGAGGAGATGCTGCATAAACCCTGTGCACATGATTTAATAGTTGATTCAGCCACTTAACAGTCTCACTAATCTCACTGTGGGTCATCTAAGGGCATCTAAGAGCGTTGCTCTACACACTCCTCATTTATCACACACATACCAGAGTGCAATACTCTTTGTTTGAATAATTTGTTGTAACATGTACTGCATGTAGCGATTTTATTGCTGTACTTTTTATGACCATAGATAGCTAGAGAGGTGTCAAGAGCAGGTGTAAGAATCACGTGAAGTACAACAATGCTATTTGTAGCACTGTAGATGGTAGATTTGGTGGTGGAGCGAGACATCTGAACAGTGTGAAGTATTCTTCTTTTGCAATATCAAAGTTTTCAGGAAATTAACCACTCTTGGAGTCAGGGAGAGCAAAAATATTGATTTGTTTCAGTTTGTACTTGATATGCAAATGTTTTTCAGACGTTGAAAAAAGTGGCATAGCTCCATTGTTCGCTGAGGGCGATGATCGTGGGCTAAGTTAGACCATGGAGGGCTGTGTGACCAAAGGTTTAATATCTCTTCCTCTATGCAGCTGCACACCATGGGGACCACTCCAACAGCTCAACACCCAAATGCATCTGTGCTGTAAAGACCATTCTGCAACTCTTTATCCTTTTTCAGGGCGGTCCGAATTAGTGTCAGAGCACGTCCAAAAGAAGAAAAAAAAACAAGATGTGGATAGCAAAGAAGAAAAACACTTATGTGGTCATAACATCTGGTCCTGTTATAGAGATATACAGCAAGAACTTGGTGCTAGCATTGAAAGTGTTTGTCGTCCAAGTGGAAAAAAAGGAGCATTGCAACAGACATCTTGGGAATTACACACACGCACACGCACACGCACAAATACACATACACATATACACACACACACACACACACACACAATGTACATAGTTGCATAATTTCAACGTCTGACCAATGGAGTTATATTACACAACCTCAACACAAGACTGTCAATGGCAGCAACAGTCAAGAGATTAACCTGAATATGTACCTTGAAAGAAATTCTTCACCTGTGTTAAGTGCAAATGCTGTGTGTGTGTGTGTGTGTGTGTGTGTGTGTGTGTGTGTGTGTGTGTGTGTGTGTGTGTTGCGCTGCGCCGAGATGGTGCCACAGGTGAAAAGAACAGGGCTGAAGTTCATCGACTCCCTGGCTAAAACCGACAACACTTAGCTGCGGATGCTCCGTTCCTGTATTTGTATTTCTCTCTGTCCGTCACGCTGTCACACACACACACACACACACACACACACACACGTGTGCAGACACACCCACGCAGACGCCGAGGCGATCCATGCACTTTCATGTGACCACAAATACAAAACATAAAATGTGGGTATCCAAATTCAGTCATCACGTTGTGCTGATCTGCTGCGACCAGTGTGTAACCAAAAAGAAACAAGACCCAAATGACTTGCCCACCATTTGTAACATGATGGGAAAAGATTGGCTGATGCTGCTCATCAAACAATGTGGGTGGTAAAGTGACATAACGGTGTTGAACAGGTCAACATCTCCAAGACACACACACACACCAACAACAACACAACAACAACAAGACCCTGTAGCCGTCTGTCTGTACACACCTATTCTCCATTGGCTATTTAGTTTCCCAACAACATTCCTGTTAAACAGGGTTGAGAGATCCTCTCCCCATCACCTCTCCAATGCTGAACTGGGGTTAAGATTGACCAAACCAGTCGAGTGTGTGTGTGTGTGTGTAGTACCCTCAAAATTCAATGAATGGAAAGAGCATGACTGACACCTGCACTGATAACAAGATGACTCGACTCCTGCCGCCCGATGGAACCAGTCAGACCTGTGCGACTGGGCCTCAAGATTTCCTCCCACTGCGTGTGCGAGTGCGAATCAGAGGCTCGCTGTAGCTACACACCGAGGGCAGACAGTGTCGGATTACCATACACACAGTTACCTGGTAAACTGGCCGCCTTTGCAAACACCGGCAGCCTCGCATCAATATGAAATTTATCTCCACGGCTGTGAGCCTTGACACCTGCAACTACGATGGCCGGGAACAAACAAACGCAATTGACACAATTTGCAGGAGAAAATCCTTTTAGGAGGCCAAATGTACCCTGAATGAGTTAGCATGTTAATTTATTGTGGCGATGAAACTTTGTTTAGTTCATCTCTGTCATTTTCCAAGACAGAATTTACTGGAAAAGGCAGTTTCGACTGAGTTTTTAGGTCTGCATGGACATGTACCAGTTCTGCAATTTTAGAGTGAAAAAAGTCGCAAATAAAAACTGCAAACTTTGGAATTGAAGGAATATAAACAGCGCATGAACCAAGACACTGGAGAAAAGTCTCCGACAATGGCTGGGTGTGTCCATCTTGCCCGTTTCTCCCACACCTTACAGCATTTCTTTGTTATTTTTACAACAGTCCTGTCAGTGTGTGTTGCACCCTCCCCCATCGCTTGACCCACTGGCTCTTCTGCAAATACACACAAATACGCACCAAGAGCCTTGGGCCAAACTTCTGCACCACTTTATTGCCTTATTGACCATGTCACGAGCAGAGATGAGGCTTAACAAAGGAAATATTGCTCCGGTGTTGACGTGACTTTTTCCCGCCTTTGTCAGGACACGCTTATGGAGGAACGATGAGGTGTTTTTGGAGATCCATATATGCCTTAAAACAAATAGACAGTTTTCTGTTGTTTCAATGGAATCGCTCAGATTCTCTAAACCCTCCTTTCGGTTTCTGACCGTGGGCGAACATGAGCAGGACTTTCCACAATACCACACAAGCCTATCAGATCCTTCTAAGTCTGGCAGCAATGGAAACACGCCCCACCTTCAGGAAGAGAATTACACTTATGGGGAAAAAAAAAAGGGTTCGGCTCCATGTAAATACAGAGAGCAGAGAGGAGGCCGCGGGCCTCAGTTTCGAGCCGACTCCTCCGAGGCTCCTCGCAAATCAATTGCGCATTGGTGGCGTCTGCACCGACCTGTTCCCCAAACCCTTCGCCCCCTCTCTCTCCGACTGGGGTTACCCTGGCGATGACTGTAGCCTCCTGGGGCTGTGTCGCGTGCGCTAATTGCTGCGTTAACAGTATCTATGGTAGCAAAGATAAACATTATGCCAGGTAATGTGTCACCAGGGTGACAAACCCCGCAGAGCGGAGTTGTAAAAACCAGGTTGCTTCATATATAGAGCCTTTGGTCAAAAAAAATGGAATATACACTACACTAGCTTGTTTTTTTTTGTGTCTTTGAGACATTAAGAAATCCTTCCATTATTTCTTGCTTGAAATCAATGGCTGGAAGCAAAAAGCAGTTGCAGACAAGTGGATCCTGTCACGTAACAGTGGTCAGGGAGAAAAAAAAACAAACACGGCAGAGAACGACTCTCCTCAGTTGGTTATTACTTCTCATATGGCCACTTTGGTTAATACGCCTAATATTTAAAAACACAGTGTGTGTGGGTGTGACAACAAAGGGCTGCCCTTCAGGGGTTTTTCCCACTCTGGAATTTTACCAGGTAATACGGAAACCAGGAAGCTGGATCACGAGTCAAAAAGCTCAGATGTCACTGCTGAAACCCTCACATTGACAAATGTCCTCACCTTCCGCAAACAAATTTTGGGTAGCACTCAAAATTCGCTCTTCCCTGTTGTGCCGCCAACTCCCCGCCTCTTCCTCCTGCGGGCGGCTTGACCTCCCCCCCAAAGACAATCGCATCATTGAGCAAAGACAGCGATCCTTGCTTATAGCAGTCTGCATTCCAATGCCCCGCCGCCACAGCCCAGCCTGGCTGCCCTCTGACATTCCATGCAAACAAGTGACCAACACCCACCAACGCAATCCCAATCCTCAACGCTGCGCTTTCATCTGCACCTTCTATTCACGCCCTTGCTTTGTCATCCATTAAGACCAACCCTGCCTTATCCCCGGACTGCTCCTTTCTTCCCTCATTGTGCTCTGCGTTTCCTCGGTCTGCCATGTTACCTTATACTTTGTTCATTCATTCACCTATTCAGTCACACACGATCGAAATCTTTGCATTCCTCCACGAGTGCATTATCCCAATTACCTCATGACTACGCAGCAGCATTGTCCAACGTATTAAGCAAAAAAATCCACAACCTCCGCACTTGTGCCAATTCAATTTATTTACGAGGGAATGCCTCGTGGACAGAGTGAATGACAGAGTGAAGCCCGAGTAAGGAGTCGTTCTGTCAATGGGTTTGTTGGACAGGATTGTCCCTGCATCCTGTCCCAAGGCTGGTGTGACTCGAGCCATTGGGGCTTTATGGACAATGTGAGAGGTGTGCAGCACAAACAAAGGTGCACCTTAGGGTGACGCACTGACTGGCTCGATAAGCAGCTCGGCCTACAGCCGAACTGTAGAATTAGCAAAAAGAAACAAAAAACATGAACAAAATATGGACAAACAATTTTCACATTGGGTTTTTTGTGACAAGAAATTGAGAACCCCAGTCGCCAACCAGCGCTGGGAGTCTCAACTTTGATTCAGTGTTGATAAATTGAGCGAGAAATAAGGGAGGCTCTGATGTACGGGATCCATTGTATCCCAAAGAAGACTCTGGCGCTCACTAATTGGCAAGGTGATTAAGTCTTTGTGTTTAAAATAAATAATTCAAGACGTGTACAGAGGATTCCAGGAGAATACTCTGGAACTGTCCGTCCTCCCAGTGAGGCTCAAGACAGAAAGTACAGGAGAGGTAGTCTGAGTTCCTTGTCAGAACTGAGAAAAGATCAATAACTGAGCTCTTAGTCCTTAAGTCTGTTTTCTGCCTTAACTGTCAAACCTAAAGACACAAGTGTGACGCTGTGGATGACTTTGTGCGACAAAGGTGCAGACAGTATTTGGCCAATGTTTTCGATACCCAGCATAAACAAAGGAAATCTCTGCCGTCGGAAGCCAGTGGACACTGACAAAGCGTTGGTATAATATGGCGGCATCACTCAGAGGGGGCTCGCTTTGTTCCCACTCTGCCAATTCTTAGATCACTGTGTTGCTCATACATTGCCTCTAGCTTGAAACTGACCCTTTAGTATCTTATATTTTGTTGAGGACCGTGTCCCACCCAATGTGCATCAGGCCCTCGCTGTCCATATTAGAACTTAATGAGTGACCAAAACATCCACCGCATTAAGCCATGGAAAAGAAATGCTCCATGAACTACTCATCTCTGAAATGTATTCTTATCAAGATAGTTTGAGCTGTTAAATTCACTGCATTGTCTCCTAAAACAGTTTAATAGGCCCCGATGAACAATAGCAGTATCTATTACAAACACGTTGTATTTGTTGAAGGTGTAAACATGACGATGGTTTGATTGCAAACCCACGCCTAAAGACAGGCGTGTACGCACAAAAGGCTACATCCCCCGCTGCCTGGCCTCATGTCAACCCCCACTGGGTCTGGCTCACAATGCACGCGGGGCCTCACATCTGCATCACACCAAGATGGTGTGATTTGCTCCCAACTGCGAGGTCACTGAACGTATGTTGACAAAACATGGCCAAATAATGCGACTCCGGGCGGAGAAACGTCCCCGTTAACCAACACGATTCAATGCTACGAATGTCGTCGCGTCTCACCTGCCGTGCCCTCTACCGATGATCTCCGCCCACCTGGCACTCTCTGCTCGCCAGAGTCCCCTCTGGCAGCCGCAGAGTCATGAGAAACAGAACGTCTTACCGCTGGCTGTGATGAGACGCCCTCAAAATTGCGACTGACTGCCTCGCAGCTCTGCACACATTATTTGAGCATTTATGACTTAATACGCCAACCTGGCAGCAGCTAGAGGAGAGTGATGCAACACTACCTTTCCCTGTGTGTTGTGGTGGAATGACAAAGGTGGAGTACTCGATTTGATTGACGCATCTGAAGCAATGTGATGATGCAAGATGCATCCTCTGAACACCTGCTAAATCTGATAAAAAGAGGAAAGTGTGTTGGAGGACCAATGTCAAGAGATCCAAAACGGTGATGAGACTTTATCTCATAACTCAGAGTAGATTTCCACCTGTTGCTCCTTCACATTTCCTCACATTACAATTGTCTAAGCTATAAACAAGTGTGCTTAACAACAAAAATCAGGACCAATGTCAGGACGCCGGCAAGTCTGACGAAGGAACAATGAAATGTCCTGAGTTGAATCATCACTTCGTCGTCAAGCTTCTGTTGCGATGTAACGACACGCACTCCCACGGCTCCTGTATCGAGCGCCTCAACAGGTGCCGACTGAGATAAGTGATTTATCGCTCACGTCATTCCCTCAGTACAAATCCTGTCCTGAATAGAGAGCGACTGAAATAGCCACCGCTCTGGAGAATATGGCGCTGTGCGCTAAGTAGCCTCGGGGAAGAGCTCCAGAGGGTATCGACTGCACGCAGGGATAGGAAAACACCTGTCAGCTGGAGACCAGCACGAGTTTCGCCCCTCAACGTTCTTCAAACATTGCAGCGTCCGAGAGCCCGAGGGTGCTCACCACACAAAGAGGCGAGATTGCGGTACACAAGCTCCACACATTTTGACGAAATTACGTTTGACCCCTCTGCCACTGACCTTTCTGAACTCTAGAATGTCGGCCAATGATGCAAACAGGAGTGACAGGATACCACAATCTGAGCCAGCGAGAAAGTCTGGTGTGTGGACAGAGGTTAGACCTGAATTGATCGGACAGGGAATGCCCACATGTTGCAGCGGGGTCACGACAAAACAGGTTCTCTTCTCGCCTCTTTTTGTTTGTTTTTGGAACGGCAAGGAACATTTATTTACGTAAATCCTCTCCAAACAGCACATAAAGGCCAATCTCAGATACATGACCTGATTCTTCATCTGTCTTCTGGAACATACACTGGGGATGACTGTCACCTGGAGCACAGACACTCTTCAGAATGGACCTGCCATGTAAATTGTTCCTACGTCGGCGGATTTATGCAAACTGAGGCCGTCTCACTGTCACCTCACACTATAAACAGGGCTAAATAGGGCGTGGATTCAGGGCAAACGTGACAAAAGTTTCCGATTTCCCACAAATTTGCCCCGATTACAGCCCCTCTGTTTCGACAAGGACAAGACAAACCGGTTTGTCTCGCTCCCACGCAACGACACACACCGCTTGAATGATTCATCACCGCTGCAGAACCCAGCTCAGCTCAGCTCAGCTCAGCTCATTTGTTTGAGTTGTGTCTAACATGTCACCTGCCCGTCCACCACACTGCTCCTTCCCGCCTCCATGACGAGGGTTAGGCAGGTAGGTCCCGCCCTCCCTGTGGTTCTACCTCGCCCGCTTCTTTCCTCCGCTGTGTCCAGGACGGGGCAGAACAGGACAGGACAATAGTGGAGGAGAAGGGAGTTCTGTAAAGACAGCTCAGGAAGACGCCCCGTAAGTGGGGTGGAACAACTCCAGATGTTGCTCTCAACAAAAGCCCTTTCCGGCTTTCCACAGCCTAAAACCACAATGTCTGACCAAAGTCCCCGCACATTAATTTAATTCAATTTCCTGGATCGTAACATAAACGGATTGATAAAGTACAAACCTACCCTCCTACCTACCTACCTACCACACCTAGGCTAATATCTCCAACCCTGGTTCCGCTCAAAAGGAACAGAGCTTCCCGAGTGTCCGGGTGGCTTAATAACACCAAACTCTAACCTCAGCAAGATTATTTCTATCTGTGATCAACATGACAACATCTGGTTTTGGGACTGATAAATATAGATCACCCTCAAGGTAGGACAAGTAGCTGATTTTGCAAGGACCTGGTTCCTTATTCTTACTTCTGACACGCAAAACTGTCAAAAATAACACAATGCCAACAGTTTGTATGCAGATCAGTGAGAAGAAACAACCTCAGACAACCTGTTGCTGATTATGTACCATCACAGAACCTAAAACAGAGACGATGCATGGCATCAAAAACACTGAGTTGTAAAAATCTGTCTTAAGTTGACATGAACAGCAACCAACTCTTTCCCCAGTTTTCCCTTCTACCCCATTCAATCCTGATGTGTGTCACTGACTTACAATGGGTACATTTTGTACACGATCAAGTAATTTGTACCATGATACTTAAATTGGTAAGAGTCCTCCTCAGGGAGAGTCTTCATTACCAAAGATGGTGGCACAGGTTGTTCCTCTACAACATTAAATCTGCAAAAACACAACTGTCGCTGAAGTTGCAGAACCTGCAGTTCAGTAAGACAAAACCTCAACACAAGGATCTAACATCCTCACCACACCTCTCACCCAAAGGTTTCTCCCCTCTAATCTCTTCCACATCCGAATTGGACCAATTTGACCCCATTTACACACTTGTCGCCGTTACTAGTCGAGGACAACACCCAGCGCGAGCGCTGCAGTGTGAGCGGTATCTCCACAGGTGTGTGCCTCCCGTTGTCCAGGCGGTGGACGCGGACTTCACCTGTGCCTGGTCGGACTGGTCTCCTCTGAACACCTCCCCGATGTAGTACTGCTCCATCCACCGACGAGCGTTCTCCGAGTGCCGGTGCGGTGGTCCGTCCAGCTCCCGGCTCACGTCCTTGCCGGACTTGCGGAGGATGAGCGCCTTCCCGCCGGGGTGCATCCTCAGGAAGGAGGTCACGTCGTACACCCTGGTCCCGATCAGCACCCAGCAGGACGCCTCGGTGCAGTGGCGGGCGACCTCCGTCTCCGTGTAGAAGCGAGGGGACGCGGACGGAGACATTCTGGCTGTCCGGCCTGAAGCCAAAGGTGAAGCGGGGAGGATGCGGAGGAAATCGGGGGCGAGGTCGGAGGTCCTCTCGGCCGGCTGTCGCTCTGACAGCGGGGAACTTTGGATCTTGCTGCGGTGTCTCGTAGAGCCCCGAGCCTCTAATCACACTAACCTAGTCAGGGGAGGACAACCAGGCAGGGGTGGGGCATGTGAGCCGTTCAGGAGCCGCGGGACAAATGTCAAACAGGTTACCCGGCTGATACAACAAGTATATCATGATGTAGATTTTCCAAGACTGGTGACATTAACATCCCTCTTACGTTTTTTCCCCGCCTTTTACATTCATCTGTGTTGTATTTTGGTGATATATTTACCAAAAAGTTGCAACAAATAGACTTTTGCGATACAAAAGCTGAAATTCCATTTCCGCGGGGTCACTTGAACGCAGCACGACATAATGGGCGCACCTGTTGCTCACATCACACCTTTGTGATGCGACCCATTACAAATGCGCCAACAAACCTTTAAATATGCGAAATCGCCGTCGATTCAGCTCTACTTTGCACTTAAATGAGCAAGCAGACGTTACATACCGCCGCCGTGTTGTGATATAAAGTCTGTCATCGCCTGCCGATTAGTTGTTTCCAGCTGGTTTCATTAGTTGAGGCATGCGACTCAGGTCACTCAGATCAGAGGTGAAGAAGAAACGCACATCACCATGTGTTGGTCGTCTCCAGAGGATCACTGGTTTACTTTGGACAAATAAATTCTGGGAAAAATACCAAATCAGTAAGAGTGTTATTGAAAAACAGACATATATCATAAAAAACAAGGGTAAAACAAAGAAGAAATTCAGTTGATGGCCGATTAGATTACCTGTGATGAATGATAAACTGTGAATTGTAGGAGTTCAGTAACGGGCGACGGACAGATGACAGAATACCAACATGTGCAAGAGCGCCGCCCTGTGTTTATTGGTGAACATTACCAACGCACAAGACTCGGCCTTGACTCAGTCTATCTATCTATCTATCTATCTATCTATCTATCTATCTATCTATCTATCATCTTTATTCCTTTATTCACATTATTCATATACTTATAAATTTAGATATATTTTATGAATATATATACAGTATATATACTGGAAAAACACACATACTACACACACAGGCACGCACGCACAGTGGCTAGAAAACTAGTCGACAACCAAAAAGGGACTATCAGACAGTCACAAACACAACACGGTATAAAGTTGTGCTTTTTCAGTTTTTATCATCTGAGGTTTCAAACAGTAGAAGGAGGTTTGAGATGATCCACTGTTGATCCTTCATGGATGGATGGATGGATTGAGCTACAGTATACAGTATGTGACATGAAGATGGGAACTTCCCTTTGCTGCATTACGTTTCGTCAATCATCAGTATCTTCTCTGAAAGTCTCCTTATCAGTTTAAAGGTGAAGTGAGGTCGTCACAGTGTCTGCACCGTAGTTTGTGGCTCATTAGGAGGCTCTAGTGACCCGACATTGTGTTTCACCGTCTTGACTTTTACCCCTAGCACAGGTGGAGGTGAGTCTGCGTTCACAGGTCAGCGGTTCTGGGTGTGGTTTGCGCCGTAACACTCACACTGTTTTCTATCAATGGTGAAATCAATCTGAACCTGGTGTCCCTCTTTGTTCTGCCCGTGTTCCGCCGCGTTCCGCTGTGTTTTTGCTGGTTGGCTCCCGTTACCTCACAGTGGTGAGGAGGCCAGCAGCTGTGTCAGGAGGTCGAGGTTCCACTGTCCGTCTCCTTTGTGAGCCCACACATACGCACACTAACGCCAGTCGCACACATTTTCAGAGGTCATGGCCTCAGACAGGCACTCAGACACGTACGATGTGACAAATTACTGATATCAAATATCAATAATGTGTTTTATTCATTGAATTTGGATTACCTTAAGGTTCAGAGTCAGCAAAAACATGTTATTCCGCTTCACTATCAGGCTGCCCTACTACTACCTGATGGATGGATGGATGGATGGACAGACAGACAGATAGACTGATAGATAGATAGATCATCTTTCAGACTGTCAGGAATTTTGTTTTTCAGACTCTCCCGGAATCATATCTGATTCTAAATATACCATCTGAACAAAAGACTCCTCAATAATAAGCCTCGTCTCAGTAACTGAAACCTGACGCAGCGTGTGTGTGTGTGTGAGCGTGCATGCGTGTGGGCGTGTGTGTAAGCTGTGGGAGTGTGTGTTCTCTTTCCTGACTGGCTGAGACTCCTGGCTCCACATGTCAGCACATATAAGAAGCTGCAGTAGCAACACTTTGGCCAACACAGGCTGATTTCTTCAGCAGCGAGATTTCACACAGCTTCATGGCGACTGTCGTACCTGTGAGTATCTTGAATCTGTTTGTATTTCAAAGAAATGTAAAACTGGTTCCTTTGGTTATGCTCATAATCCCAGAGTGTGATCGTAGCTGTCGGCATCTGTCATGTAATAGGAATTACGATGGAGGAATTCAGATATCACATGATATGCAGTTAAAATCTCTGATCTAAAATTGTAAAGGCACAGCAGGTAAGTCTACACCAGTTTGGGAGGCTGTTTTGGTTTTCTTCCAAACAGTTTTAATATGATATGGCATACAGACAATGTGTTGATAATAAGAGACAATTATTTGTAGATAATAACAGATAACATTGGGAGGAATCAAATGTTTTGGTCAAGAACACTGTCACAGGCATTGTAATCAGTCTTTGTATATCTATGTGCATATTCTGATACGTGTGTGTGAGTGTGTGCGTGTGTGTTTGTGAGACAGACAGAGGGAGACACAGGGTGAGATGGAGGTAATTGATGGCTTGTTGATCTGTTGATAGACAATTCTGTCCGATCAGGTATCAGTACGGTAAATGAGTCTGCAGAACTTCATTTTCTTTGTTAGAGGGTGTGTGTATCTGGTCTTGGGTTTCTGACAACGAGAGTGATCGAGTTTGCAAGAGGAAGACGGTGTCTCATATTTTAATTGAAATAGGTGTGGTGTGTGTGTGTGTGCGCGCACAAGCGCGCGCATGTGTGTGTGTGTGTGTCAACTGATGTGTGAATGACATAGGCCCACAGCTGCAGCTTTACCTTTCCACGGCTGCTTCCCGTTGGCTGTTTCGAAGTGGACACAGGTTACAGCTCCAAACTATTTTCGATGAGAGTGATATAACCATTTATTATGAGGGACTCACAATCCGAGCCCCAGCATTCGCCACCACGTGCTGAGTGTGAAGCAGTGTGTTCAGGAATACACACTGGCAGTCGGTTTAAATGTGCAGCGTTGTCCCTGCTGATCTGAAACTGGTGTTTTCGCTGAGGCACTCCAGCTGTCAGCCTGCTCCCAAGGACGTTCCTCTGAATTTGTGAAATCCATCTTGCGTCTCAACATTCTACTCGAGAGGCTTTGGGTTTGCTCAGTAAGGTGCCCTGGAGGGATTCAGTTCCTCGCTCGAGGTCAACACCACCTTGGATTGAGTCCACATCGTCTGGGATGAAGACCAACTTCTCAACATGCCGCCTGTGTGTGTGTGTGTCTCTCTTTCCTTGCCAGTGTGCGTCCTGCTATGCCCGCAGCAGCGTCCAGCCCCTTCACCTGTTTGGGCGAGGTCCCAGGGGGGCCAACTACCTGTCCCTGATGTCCTACCAGGGTCCGTACTGCGCCCCACGGCCCCGCCTGACCTGCCACGCACCCCGGCTGACCCTGCGGCAGATCTGTCGACTGCTCCGCGTGATGAAGCAAGTTAGGAAGAAAGAGGCTGCGACTGCTGCCGCCATCGCTGGGAGGTGAGCTCGAAATGCAAATAGGAGTAATTCTAATTTATTTGTAAGTTTACAGGCAGTTGTTCTGCAAAAACGGTTCAAGATAAATAAATGTCAGGGATCCGGCAGATACTTGATAGAGGCAAATATTGATGTATGTTTGTATGTATGTATGTGTGTATGTATGTATGTATGTATGTATGTATGTATGTATGTATGTATGTATGTATGTATGTATGTACGTATGTCTTTGAATTACATGTTACTGTTGTTGATGGTGAACTATGGAGAGGTACTACACAGAGTATTGGTATAAATTAGAGATGTCCGATAATATCGGCCCACCGTTATTATCGGCCCGATATTAGCATAAAAATGTAATATCGGTATCTGATTTTTTTGCTGTAAAACCGATAAAATAAAAACCGATAAAAATACAATAATGCTTGCGTTACACCGAAATAGTGCCTATGCGCTCCTGAAGCGTTTACCGGCGCACGCACATATCGGTATCAGCTGTTATAAATTGAGAGTTGGACAATATCGGCATATCGGATATCGGCAAAAAAGCCAATATCGGACATCCCTAGTATAAATACATCTCTGTGGTGTTATTTACTCTGTTAAATTCCAACGACGTTGGTGATAACTTTATTTCCACCACAGGGTCATTTCTAATTTCTTTTCCGTGTAGCTCAGTGTACCGGCTTAGTCGAGGAAAATCTAGTGTATCGTGGAGGTTGAAGGCTAATGGCGACTATGGTGCCCCACTTTGTTCTGTGGGAGCAGCAGTGTGTCTATCCGGTCACACTGCGCTGTGGTGAATAATTAAGAGCGGCCACATCCTCGTTAGAGGGGCCCGTCACACTTCCTCCTCTCACGTGTCCATCTCTGCTCTCGCCCTCTTTCCGTGCAGGAAACAGGCGTCGGCTCCTGCTCCGGCCTCGCCGAGCTGCAAGGCGGAGAAGAGAAGCGTGCCGTGCTGTTTCAGGCGCAGGCGCGGTATGAAACGATTCAGTTGATTCACAAACTCAAAAGAAATCACCCTCCACGCCCAGCTGACTCCACGTTACTCCGCAGCTCTGAGGGCCGACCACCTCCCCCTTCACCTCCACTGTGGGAGAGGTGAATACTATTTATTACAGCCTGGGCAGGTTGAGGAGGGTTTTTAAAGGATGATGGTCCATCTCCAAGAGAAGATGACCGGACATAACAATGGACGACTGCACCCAAGGGACAAACAGAGGACAGTTAGAATTTTGATTTGCTTTGCTGTTTTGTTTTCGTTTTTTTTTTTCATCGAGTTGTTACTTCTGAAGAATATTTGTTTCTCTGTCTTCATTGTCTTCTCTGAGTTGCATACACTTGCTTTATAGTATTTTTAGGAGCTTAAGAGTGAAATTCCATGAGGCAGAGAGTCTTTGTGTTTCTGTGGTCGGGGTCTCACACGTGTTGTCATCTTCACGAGCCCAGGAGTGAAATTACATCAGGGCTGCCCTCACCCTTGCCTCCTTTTGCTCCTTCGGATTTCACTTCTTGTGTTACTTTGTCTACCATATGTGGATGTTTTTGTATTTCTGAGCTCAGCAAAAGCAGTTATCTTCAATAGACACATTTGTACATTTTCATAAAATGGGATAAAATACTATAATATCCCCCCATACATATCCTGCTTTGTCATGTTGACTTACTGTATTTTTCTCTCAATATGAAGCTGTATCCTCACTCATGATGGATTGTGCAATGTTCTCTTCTGCAATAAAGATGTATGAGGACATTGATAAACACTGGTTTCTTGTCTCTGTGAAAGGCAGATTTCATTTGACAGTCATCCAACAAAAACTTGTTTATTTGTTGCCTATTTATCAGATATCCACCTGCAACAAATTTGAATGAATGAGATGTTTTGCACTGCCACTATTTCAGTCCTTAAATGAGTCAGTATGAGTAAGAAAACTTTGCTTGCCCCAGAGGCACAATTCACCAGAGGCACTCTGAAAAAAGGCAAGAATGCACAAAAATTGGTGTGCAGCACACAGTTGCCTCAGCTCCAGCAGAGCCACGTCACTGACTGCCTGGATACAATACAATACAATACAATTTAATCTGTATAGCGCCAAATCATAACAGGAGTTATCTCAAGGCGCTTTACAGGATGGAGCAGGTGCTCCACAGCATGAACAGTCAGGGGCTATGGGATGGCCAGGTGGTGTCTGGACACAAGGTTGTGGGAAAGATATTCTCTTATTAAATCTTATGGACCTGCATCTGACACTCCTGTATCTCAGGAGTGAGAACAGTCTATGTTGCAAGTGTGTGGGGTCTCCTAATTATGCCATCATGCCATTTTTCACCTCCAAATGCAGATGAGCGGAGCTTTGTGATGAAGACCCCTCCTCCCTTAGGTCCAAATGTTTATTAACAGTAAACCTGGGTGTCTTACCAAAATTCCATTCCCAGCTACGAAGTTCTACTTCTATTTGACTAG
>OMPJ01046031.1:0-12070 GCA_900312935.1 Carapus acus | reverse complement strand
TGCAAAGCACAGTACCTTGAGATACAACGTTAATTTGTTCTGTGACTGGGGTCTGAAGTCAATCTGCTCATATCTAAAAGGATTTTTTTTCCATTTAAAATGACAAAAATAATTCAAATCTGTTCTGTTTTGCAATGTCTAATGGCCACCAGGGGGCAGTGTAACAAGAGGCGCAAAAGTAAGAGACATGGAGACATTTTAAGCGCCAAAGAGGACACTCGTGGTAATTCGAACGCAGAAAATAAAATAATTAAATTAAATTAAATTAAATTAAATTAAATTAAATTAAATTAAAACTTTTTGTTTAGTCTTTACCTACTCTAGTTTGGAAAGCGCCTTGAGATAACTTCTGTTATGATTTGGCGCTATACAAATAAAACTGAATTGGATTGAATTGAACTATGTTTAAAAAAAACTTCAGCGTACATTGTTTCTGTGTAAACATCTCATATTACAACATAAATCTGCTGCTTATACTCAGGTGTGGCTTACATGTCCCGCAGCATTCTCTGAATTTGGATTTCTGCTTGTATTCTGAGGTAAAATATGAACCGCTTGTATCTCAAAAAACTCATATGTTGAGTTGCTTGTATGTCAAGGTACCATTGTACTGACACCATATTCATAATGAGGATATCAAGCAGCAATTTAACACACACACACACACACACACACACACACACACACACACACACACACACACAACCAAGGTTAATCTAAATGCAATTATCTGTTGTCAGTGATGTATTCACCAGCTGTCTGAGAGAGGTGATGGACTCTCGGGCCTGCTGGAGGGCGTTGGAGATGCTGATAGATGGCCACTCCACGCTCGGGTCCTAAATAAACACACAGCAGGAGAGAGAGAGTGAGGGGGAGAGGCGGACAGGTGGGATCGAGAGCGTTTGCTCGCCAAGAATTAATCGTCAGAACAACAGAGCAGACAGGAGTTGGACCCCTGCCCCCCGCGGGGCGAGTTAGGGCGACCTCGCCGCAAATGTGTCTGGTTTGAAGGCAAGGGCGGTCACGTTCAAGCGACGTGGCAGAAATCGTTTATCACGGCGCGGAAAACGCGCTTTCCCCACCGCTCTGCCACGCCCTTCATGCAAAATAGCCGACTTCATCATTTCAGAATTAATGAGCAAAGTCCTCGCGCTTGGAGTGAGAAAACGTGTGCCGTCGTGACCTTTGACCCGCTATCGCAGGGGTGGGCAAACACCTGGGCTCAGGGGCCATATTGACTTTTAAATTTTGACAGAAAAAGGTGCAGACATACCAAATAGAAACTGAAAAAAAGCATCAGGGTGTTGCATTATTTACCTTTTAATAGGGCCAGTTTTGTCTTTCACTCATTTTTGCCAGTGCATCAAAGTCTGATGTTAGTATGGTTGTTGTAGTTTTTGTTGTTTGTTTTGAATGCAGTCAAAATTGTGAATTCTGTACCAACCTTTTGTGGGCCGGATCAGGAGGGCCATTGGGCCAGATGCGGCCCACGGGCCGTAGTTTGCCCACCCCAGCTCTAACCACTAACAGCACACCACACATCATGGCAGCATTTTTCCTACCTCTTGGCGGCGCCCTCCTCTTGCCGCCGCCTGATGCTCCTCGTGAACTCTCCCCAGCATGGCCACCCTCTGGCAGATGCGCCGGTACAGGCGGCTCCACCTGTGTTGCTCTTCATCCTCCTCTTCCTCACTGAAATAGAAAAACTCGAAGTTTACAAATACTCATTATCAGGGCTACGTTGTGCTTCTCGCCGTCTACCTGGCCGCCATCTCAGGTGACGGCGATGGAGGCAGGGGGGGCAGGACAAACACGCCACAGCTGTCGTCATGTGGCTCCTCAGCCTTGGAAAGAAAAGAAAACCAATGAATAGACGCTTGGCCGTTTCCATGGCGATGCTACAAACGGCGCCATGTCCGATACCAGTGGACATAAACATAGGTTGATATTCCATGATGTCACTTGCCAGGTGTTGCAGCAGCTCCCCCTCATCCACACCTTCGTCCACCGGCCCCCTGCTGGCCAAGTCGGGCACTGCGGGTCGGGCGTTTATGAGCCTGGCGATGGTCGCGATCATGTGCGAGAGATCGTTGGGGTCGATGAGCTGTCTGGAGTAAGCGGGGTCCGCCTCCTGCTGCTCCTGCTCCTCCATGGCCGCCAGCACCGCGTCTCGCCCGCTGAGACACTTTGGCTCCTCCTCCTCCATCTCCTCTATCTCCTCCTCTTCCTCGGCCGTGGACGGGTCGGTTTGCGGAGGTGTTAGCGCCCCGCTTACGGCTACGTGGCTGCAGGTGAGCATGTGGGAGCAACATCTACAGCCATACTGCAACTATGGGGGAGGAAAATGGCACACACATATACACACACACACACGCGAATTAGCTGAATCTAGGGCTTTCGAAGAGGAGAGGACATCTGATGTCATCTAATGTGAAGACCTCCATGTCTCTGCCAGGGTCTGGATTGGGGTCCTGCTTGGGGTCCTTCGTTGGGTTCTGCTCCTCTGCCTCCTGACGCACAGGGAGACAGAGAATCAACATGAGCACACACACGCGCAGACACACACACACACACACACACACACACCAATGTGTGAATAGGGGGAGTGTGAGGAGGAGCCATATTTCAAGCATCTGTTGGTGACACCGTTGAGCCTGCAGGAAAGCTAAGATGAGACAAGGACATGCAAAGGAAATGAGAGGAGTGATGAAGGACGACTGCCAGCGAGAGGAAGAGGAGGAGGAGGAGGAGGGAGGAAGAGGAAGTTTGTTTTCTTTCCTGTTCCTCGGATGACAAAGTGACGACCGGCCATCTTTTCTGTGTTTACCTCCGGAGTGCTGCAGGTTAGAGTGCCAGAGGATGACGAGCGAGCACCCTCGTCCTCCTCTTCCTCACCGTGCTCCTCTCCCTCCTCATTCCGCTCTTCCTCCTCCCGCTCTTCCTCCTCCTCCAAGAGAAACAACTCATTTGACCCCTGCTTTCACTAAAAACTTTGATTTCAATTGACTTGGACTGTCAAAATTCATTCGTGGCACAAAATCAGTAGGCTCAGCACACACACACCGACACCGACACCGACACACACACACCACTGTTGCCACAGCTGGTGTTAGGCAGTAAATTTGACTTTTTTGTAGCTTATTACCGTGTCAAGGTTTCCCGGCTGAGCCCTGCGCTGCGGCGGCGTGGTTCCGAGTAGAACGAAGGCCTCCGCCGGGCCGTCACAATCATCTCCAGCACGGCCCTGCTGGGCCTCACACGTCTCTCCCTCGCCCCTCTGTCCTCTGTTAAACTCCTCCTGTCCAAGACAAAAGAGGCAAAACGCGGTCAAGGCCGTTAAACGTGGTGAGAAACCGGCCAATATAAACGTTTCTGACCTCCAGCTGTGCCGCCTGCTGCTCCGTGTGGTGCTTCAGCTCCCGGAGCTCCCGGAGGAGCAGCGAGGACAAGGTGAAGACAGCCAGCTCCTCCTCCGCGGCAGGAGCCAGGCCCAGGCCTCCTCTGCAGCTCTGCATCTCCTCCAGGGTGCTCTGCATCAGCTGCACGTTGGCCAGGATCACCTGGGAGGTGGAGGAGCCAAAACAGGGGAGTGTGTGTGTGAGAAACCGTGACACTGAGACCTTCAAAGCTGAGCTACAACTTCTGCTCAAGGCCTGTGATGTTTATAGGAGATGTTTCAAATAAAAACGAGGCAGTGAAAATGAAAGAAAGCGATGATTTGTGACGACGAACCGCAGTATTGAAAGTAAAACCTGTCCTGGTTCTAAGCAGCAAACAAACAAACAATGAAAAGGAAAAGATGCTTCACCTCCCGGTCGTGAAGATGTTGGGACACGGTTGTCCTGGAGTCACCCACTGAAGATAAAATGGCTCTGATCGTTTCAAGCGCCTTCTCCATTTTCTTCACCTCAGCTTCCATCGCTCCCACTTCCTAGAATACATATTTCAGGGACGTGTGGGTGGAAATCTCAAAAAACTCTCATGTCGAGTTGCTCGTACGTCATGGCACTACTGAATATTTATACATATGTAAAAACAAGGGCTGCCAGGCGATTAATCTTTTAATCGTGATTAATCTCTACCGGGCTGTGGTTAATCACGATTAATCGCCTGTTTAAAAATCACAGTACTTTGCATTTCATGATATTTGTCAGCACGCTCTGACAATGTAAAGCTGTTCTTGGCAGAGTGCAATTTATAGATTGGGAATCAAATGACCACTGAGCCAAAAATGACTTAATGATCTTTGATATTGATTCTTTCTTGGTAAAGTGCAATGTAGAGCCACTTAAAGTCTACAACTTGGGCTGGTGTCTTGAATCAGACTATTAACTTGGATTTCCGCTCGTATCCCGAACAAAAACATGGGTAGAAAGACAGCTTGTATTGCAAAAACTTTGTACATTGAGCTGCTAGTACATCAGGGTACAACTGCACCAGTTTTTGAAGCCGAGAGATGAAAAAGGTGAGTCTCAAAAACACGATTTTGACACAAAAGGACACATTTGCGGTTCTGACCGTAGCGGCGTGCATGAGCTGCCCCTGCGGCCCGTCGATGTCCTGTTGCGTGGTGCAGATCTGTCCATCGTAGCTCTCCAGTTTCTCTATGTGGGCGTTGACGTCGTAAACTGCCGATATCTCCCCCAAAACGTTTCTGAAGCCATCCAGGAGGGCCCGCAGACCCTCTGAGTCGTCCAGGAGTTGCTGGGGGGCAAAGGAGCAAAACACCATCAATCTTAAACTCAACGTTTAATGTTGGATTTCTAAATTCTAAATTTCAGCACAAGTGTCTTGTTTTGGCGTGACAGACCTGCAGGGCGTTTGCGTGATCCCGCAGATCCTTAGACATTTTGTACGAGCAGGGGAAATTAAGCCAGGGTTGCGCATCCTCTAGCCAGCTGGTGGCGCTGTGCAGGATGCCCTCAAACTCCTGCAGGCATCTGGGGATCTGAGAGAAGAGGAGTGAGTCCCTCCTGATAGGTTTGAGATACAATGGAAGCTCATGGGAAGGGGACCTTGGCGAGGAAGGCGGTGCGGCGCTCGGCCTGACGCGTGGTGCACTGGTACAGTTGCAGCGGCCGTGTCAGCTGGTCCATCAGCTGCTGGGCCTCCTCGGGCTGCTCCTCGGCCAGGTCCTGCAACTCGCTCTCCAGGGCCGTCTGACGGCCGTGCCAGGCGTCCAGCTCGTCCCACACCAGCTGAGGGGAGACCAAGAGGAGGGGAAAGGGTGAGGGACACATGCCCAACATAAAAGTACCGCAGTCTTGGAGTATAAGTCGCCCTTTTTTCATAGTTGGGCCGGGGGTGCGACTTATACTCAGATGTATATGTGAAATTAATGAAATATATTATTTCAGGTGTTCCTAAATGTAACCCTGAGAACCACAAAATGGCACTCCAGGCTTGTGTACTAGTACATACTATCACTTCCTCTTTCACAAAAATGTCCACATTATGGTAATTTCCAGCAATTACATTAATTTAAGCAGAAGAGGAAGCAGCCCTTCATCGACCTCAATACTTGGCGAAGTTGTTCGGAAGCGACATCGATTATTGTCACGCTAACAACGGCGCGATGGCCCTTTAGGCTTGTGTGCCAGTGTCTGCTACTCCTGTACCACTGAAATTTCAACATTACGGTAATATAAGAGCCATTTTTGTGCCTCATCTGCCTCCGAATTTGGCAGAGTTGTTCAGAGGCGACAGCCAGGGTGAAGAATTCAATTGGTTTAGTGAATTGGAGTGAGATGGAGGGTTTGGTAAAATTGTTAGCTTGTTTTTCATGCTTTAGTTATCTGAGTAATTGTTACGTTAGCATTGCAGACATGTATTCAGTTGGCTGTCTATGCTTCATGGAGCTGAATAACAATGTGTTACGTTAGCATGCTGTGCACCTATTCAGCCTGTTATTCTATTGTTGTTATTAAATTTCAAGATGAAATGTCTGCTCTCTATGTTAGATTTTGCAAAATAAATGTCCACCCAAAAGTGCGACTTATAGTCCAGTGCGACTTCTTTATGTTTTTTCTTCATTGTTATGCATTTTTGGCTGGTGTGGGTGATAATCCTGAGCGACGTTTAGTCTGGAAAATACAGCAAGTTTGGAGTTTATCTGAAATGTTGGATGAAATTATTGCAGAATATCAACAGAGGTAAAAACTGAGCGGCCAGCAGATACATTAGCATTACGGGGTGGTGTGTGTGTTTCTGTGTGTGTGAGGGGGAATTACTCTTGCATGTGGTGATTAATCACCGTGAGACGGTTTTATTCCATCCCCCCTCTGACTGATGATTCCACATGGAGCTCATCCGCGAAGGTGAGAAATACGAAAATTCTCATTTTCATATGTATACTTTCAAATCGCATGGGGTTAATGTGACACACACACACATACACGCCCTGCTGTAATCTACAGCAGATTGCAAACAGAGACACAAACTCGCTCACTCTCTCTCTCACACACACACACACACACACACCTTGAGTGTATCCTCAGCCTGCGTGACAGTTGGACTCTGCTGCTCCAGTAGCTGCTTCACTCTCACCAAACTCAATTCCAGGCCCAAGATTTGACCCGACAGCCTGCTGACTGGATCGCTCCTCACCGCCATCTGTGTGTGAAACGATCACACACACACACACGCACACACACACACACACACACACACACACACACACAAACACGCTGACATTCGATCCCCACCCTTCTATGACAAAGACGTGCAACCGATTTGACCTACATTTGAGTCTTTTTGTTTTTTTTCCCCCCACTGAATGAGTCACTGTTGCTTCTTTACCTTCTCTGCTCTCTGCAGGGACGCCCGTACCTCCTCCGCCTGTTTGAGGAGATCAGCTGGGATGTCCTCGGCGTATCTGTTGCGCAGGCCGTCCTCCACGTGCCGCAGTTTGGCTTTGTGGGCGGACAACTCCTTTCTGAGCGCCTGTCAGAGAGGGTGGGGGCAGAAAGAGGGAAGCAGGTAAGGAACAAATTGATGTTTCTCTTTCAAACTTCCTAAACTTAATTTCTAACGAAAGCAAGACTGTGCCAAAACGTGATATGTCCTCATTTGTCCCTCAACTGTCCTGCAACCAGGACTGAATAGAGCTCAAAAAACAAAACACAAACAAACAAAAAAAAAAAACCTGCCAGCGACATTTTTCGTCTAATTTCATTCAGGGGCAGTGAAGCACGACGGCGTCGATGCAACACATTAGCGCCCAACTGGCAGAACGTTAACGACCCCGCCGAGCTGCGGTGCCAATTATCCTCGGACGAGGCGGTTCAGACCGTTGAGTCCTGGCGAAAAGATCATCCGCGGCCGAGTCTGTGATCTCATTAGTGCAGCTTCACCTGTCGAGCTGCCTAAAATGGATTTCATCGCCGCAGTAGAAACAAAAGCAGAAGCAGCCAGAGCAGAAGTGACTCTTTGAATCACAATGGTACAAATAGGAACTCAGTCCGACCTGTTTTGTGCGCGGTTCACACGTGGTGTCCATAAACGCAGACAAAATGGAGGACAGACGTTGGTTCAGCTCCTCCATCTCCTCTTGGACCTGCTGTCTCTCGTCCATCTCTCTCTGGGCCGCCGCCACCAGCTGCAGGTTCTTCTCCTTCAGGCTGTGGAGACAGTCAGTGTCTAAGTCCCGCTGCCATACAACAGGAAAGGGTGTCCAAGTCAGCGTCCTACCTCCTGACGTCCTCCTGGATCTTCACCAGTCTCTCGCCCTCTGGTCCCGGGCTGGTGGGGTCCTGGGGACAGGACAGGCTCAGGGCGTGCTCCAGCCGGTGCTCCAAGGAGGCTAGGGCCCCCTGCTCCAGCTCCAGACCCGTCTGATGCATCTCTGCCTGGTCCAGAAGCTCCTGTGGTTCCCCCTGAGCCAAGCTGCTGGAGGACTGGGACAACTCGGCCTGAAGGGTGGCCAGGAAACTGCAGCACTGCTCCATCTGCACCGACAGCAGTCGATAAGAAAAAAAGATAACGACAACAATCAAAACAACAATTATAAAGAAGTGAAAAAATATTTTTAAAAATGTGTACAATGTACCATAAAAAGTATGTTATTACTGATGTATATCAGTAATATTGTAATCAGTAATTATTGTTAATGTTGTGATATATTAAGAATACTACAATTATTGTCACTACCATCAAAATTGTTATTATTATCATCATCATCATTATTGTCACCATGGTCATCATCAATAAATAACAATATTAGTATTGTAAATATCTAAAATAATATCTGTTATTGTTAACACTGATACTAGTGATAAAATCATTAATGGCAATAAAATTAATATTAACCAGAAAATGAATAAAAAAATTATAAATATTGTTGCAATTGCTTTTTGGGGTGTCAAAACAATTAAAAATAAAATAAAACTACACTAATATCTGTTATTGTTAATACTAATGCTAGTGATAAAATCAATAATGGCAATAAAATTAATATTAACAAGAAAATGCATAAAAAAATTATAAATATAGTTGCAATTGTTTTTGGGGGTATCAAAACTAATTAAAAATAAAATAAAACTACACTAATATCTGTTATTGTTAATACTAATATTAGTGATAAAATCAATAATGGCAATAAAATTAATGTTAACAAGAAAATGCATAAAAAAATTTATAAATATAGTTGCAATTGCTTTTTGGGGTGTCAAAACTAATTGAAAATAAAATAAAACTACAGTATTTAAAATAAAATCATCATCATCTGAAAGAGTGGCTGATAAAGACGAGCTTACGCTGTTTGCAATATCCCGCCATTCCTCCCCTCTTTGCTCCGAGTGAGCCATCAGTAGCCCCGCCCCTCGCCTTAGGGACACCCAGCGCCTCCAGAGGGCGCCAACCTCCCCATCCTTTCCGACTCCACAGCTCTGGATCGGACACCCGGCTGTCAGCTCCTCTATTTTCTCAGCTAACGCGTGGAGATCCTCCATCAGCACCTTCAAGGGTGGAATAAAAGAGAAAGAAACACATTTTTAAGAATTGCAGCAGCACACAAGACCTGAAGGATAAAGACGAGTGACTGCCCCGACCTTCGCTCTGCTCTGTTGTTGGAGGCATTTGCTGTGTGAGGAGACTTGCTCGGTGGCACACTCTGACAATCTGGCCTCGCACTTGGAGAGACGCTGCCTCGCGTCCTCATGATAGCTCCTGTGCATCTTTTCTTTCTTTGCACATCTGCAGCACGACGGGAAAAACACGCTTTAGTGGCGAGAGAAAACGTTTATTCCCACTAGCACCTTCGCTACCTTTACCTCTGTAAGGACTTCAGCCTGAGCTGGGCTTGGGCCTCCAAGATGGACCTTCCCACCAGCAACTGGCTCACGATCCCGAAGTGCAGCTCCTCCATCTTTGGGCGTGAGAGGCAGGGATGCTCCGGCACCAGTGCCATGACATGGGTGATGAGATCTTGGAATCCCTTTTCCAGAGTAGCTAGAGCCTCTTCAGTCTGCCTCTGCTCCTCCAGACAGTCAAGAAAGCCTCCGGGTGCGGACAAGAAGGTGGCCTCAGCATTGAGGAGGAAGTTGATGGCTCCTTGGGCGGCCCAATGGTACTCCTTCAACGACTCCCTGGACTGGGATAAACTCTCCTGTTGGGAAATTGAGAAGTTACAGACTAGCAAAATTCAAAACCACATAAAAAATTCTCTCTTTGGCTGAAACGTCCTTGCTTACCATCCATACTTGGCACGCCTGCTTGGTTGCACCCATGACTGTGCAAAGCTCCTTGCAGTTTTCAGGACTTTCTTGCCCTCTCTGCGGCAAAGCCTCTACGATCCGCAACCCAGACTCTACACATCTCCAAATGACCCAAGCTCTTCGCAACGCGGCATCGATAATCTTCTCATCTGGTGTCAGTGGTTCTGCTCCTTCCAGCTCTTTCGTTGCTCTAAGGAAAAGCTCCCTCAAGCCAGAGATATCACCGCAGAGGTTTTGACCCTTCAGATGTATCACCTCCACGATTTCGGTGTCCCTTCTGACCGAATCCTCCCACGAGTCTAAAGTTTCCACGCAGGTACGAATTGCCTTTCGCTCAGAGGCTAGTTCCTCAGGGAGAAGCTGCTGAGATATGGCCTCCAAATGGTCAGACGCGTCTTGGCACTGAGTCTTCACCAGGGGAAGTTCAACCAACAGCTTTTGACACCGTCTGAACTTCTCTTGAGGGCCAATATTCGTGGCTTCGGCCTTTCGCATTTGTTCCCTGACAATCTCCCTCGATTCCTCCATTTGCGCCCTCAGGTGTAGATATTTGCCTTGCTCTAAGGCATCCCTCTCAAGCGCTTTGCACCTGTCCTGCTGTTCTCCAATCACGCACAAGAGGGCGTTTCGATCAGCGTCCTGGCAGTGTTGAAGCTCTTGCACTTGCCACCGGTGCTCCATCAGCTGGTGTTTCACTCTAGTCGTCAACAAAACAGTTTCTTTTGTCAGGGGGAACCTCTGCTGATCCAAATCCGAGGAGATCTTCTCCAAGCTGGCCTGGATGGTTGCCAGTTCCTCGTCCGAGACGGTCCTCTCGTGAATCAGCTCGTCCAGCTCCCAGCACGTTCCTCTCTCATGAGCCAACAATCCATCCAGCTCCGTCCAAAGGCCCGAGAGTCTGTTGATAAGGTAGCAACACTCTGAGGGACTCAGCTCCCCTGCTGTCTTCTCGCAGCTGTCGGTCAGGGCGTCTACCACCTTCAACTGCTTCTCCATCTCTGCCACGGCCTCTCTGTGAGCCCTCAGCTCGCTCTCCAGCTTTGGGATGTTTGCCTTGGAGACGTTCTCGATGTGGGAGCACTGGTCCCTCGTGGCGTGGGTCTCCGCGAGCCAGGCGTCCACTTGGGCCAGTTGGTTGAGAAGTTTCTCCCTCCGCTGGAGGGTTCTCTCCATGGTGTCCAGGGCCTGGGCACACCTGACGGAGACGCCGTCATATATGTCCTCAATGGTCTCAAGCGAGGCACATAGTTGGTCCGCTTCCTCCTTGTCCATGGAGGAGACCTTGGCCTTGATGTCCTCCACTTCCTCTTTTAATTTGTTCCGTCTGGATAGAATATCGGTCTGGGTTCTTCTCATCTCACCGATCTGAACACGGGCCTCCTCGGGAAACAGGGGTAGCTTTTCCCCAATGAAGATGTGGACCTCTGCCTGCTTTGCCCAAATGACCAATTCCCGCAGTTGCATGCTGAGCTTTGTTGAAGAGGCACCCACCTTGCTGCATCGGAATTTCTCGATCTTGCTCTTGGCGACCTCGAGCAAAGACTTTATCTCCAGAAGAACCTGGTCAGCCTCAGCTTTCTCCTTCTGACAGAGACAGAAATGGCCCAGAGCTTCCGACTCCGACTGTAGGTGGAGATAGAGCTGGTTGTACAGTTTCAGGTCTGTGGTCAGACAGGTCAGCTGTAAAAAGTATCTGCTGTCGTGGAGGTTCTCAGAGAAATCGGACTGCAGAAGATCCTCTATCTTGGCCCGTAGATTCTTGGCCTCCTTGATGAGACGAGAAGCTTGGGAGGCTGAGTTGGAAGCGTGTCTCAGCGCTCTCCTCACGCGTCCCTGTAGGAGCCTCCAGTCTTCGTGGACGTCGCCCAGCTGGGCGAGCAGAGCTCCCGAACTCTCAGCATCACTCAGATGGACGGACAACTCCCTGCTCAGACTGAGGAGCTCATCCATCTGGGCTTGATTCTGCTCCATGGTGTGCAAGAGGGTCTTTAGTTTCTGAGTTTGAGAGACACTGCTTTCCGAAACATCTCTGCGAATAACACAACCAGTAACAGAATGAACACGAGGTCCAAAACTATGGCGCAACATCCTCAAACCCAGCGTGATCACTCACAAACTCAGCTTGTCCTTCTCGGAGGTTAGAGTCTCCAGCAGGTCTCTGACCGACTTCATCTGCTGGTGGTACCTCCTGACCTGGTCCAGCTGGGCCTCTTTGACCTGCTCTGTGGCAGCCACGTCCAGTAAAGCCGCTCTGCATTGACCCTTCACAGCCCTCGACATTTCTGAATTCCAAACCTGGGCTTGCTCCAGAACAGGGAGTCGGTAGTCCTATGGAAAACAAGGAACAAATATAAATA
>OMPJ01046030.1:6527-19976 GCA_900312935.1 Carapus acus | reverse complement strand
GCTGACCTGTAGATGTAGGCTTTGGTCAGGATGGCCTCCAGACGGTTGTTGAACTCAAGGAAGGAGTTGAACTTGGAGGGCAAAAAGAAAGAAATGTGTTCAAGTTGTTCTCACGCTTAGAAACACTTCAGGGAGAAAGTAACGGGGCGGAGACACACAACCAGTCAGAGACGCACCTGAGAGTGTTTTCAAAATATAATTTCTATACCGATGCAGTGATAGAGCCTCACCTTCAGCAGCCTGGGGAAGCGGAGGAGAGGATTGATGCCTGTCACAAAGTAGAACAGCTCCAGAGGAACGAGGCTGGCTATGTCACACTGAGCGCATGCACACACACACACACGCACACACGCACACACACACACACAGAGTTTCAAGCAGTGGCAACTCCATGTTGGATCACAGCTCAGTTCAATTCACTCCAGGTGCACCTTTACATATAAAGTACTTTTTAAAGTAAAGTAGACATACTGTGCATGTGTTGGATGTCATAAGTAGAGATGTCCGATATTATCGGCCCGATATTAGCATAAAAATGTAATATCGGTATCGGATTTTTTGGCTTTAAAACCGATAAAATAAAAACCGATGAAAATAAAATAATGCTTGCGTTACACCGAAATAGTGCCTATGCGCTCCTGAAGCGTTTACCGGCGCACGTATCGGTATCGGCGATTATCGGTTTCGGTAAATTGAGAGTTGGACAATATCGGCATATCGGATATCGGCAAAAAAGCCAATATCGGACATCCCTAGTTATAAGCTTTTGAATTTTCTGGTCACTTCAAGTAAACTCACAGTCTCACCTTAAATCGTTTGGTTTTCATGTAGTTTTTCCTCATCTCAGCCTTGTCACTCTGTTGCAAAAAGAAATTGTTATCAGAAGGTTTCATTTATTTTCATTTATTTCTTAAACCATTACGACTCATTTCATTCATGTATATTACGAAATATATGACACATTCCTAAGATTTCATCTGCACAGGGAAAAATATTCTCGACCCGCGTGAGCATAAATCGATTACTCTCCCTTGCAACCACTAGATGGCGATAAGCCTGCAGTCTCCGCCGCCCCACTCACCACAATGTCTCCTCCACGGATGAACTGCAGCCTTGGCTGGAAGACGGCGATGTCCAGGATGTAGATGATGTCACACAGGTAGTCCACCAGCAGCCAGTAGTAGATGTTGGACGGGGTTTGGTAGGGAAAAGCCCAGCGAACGGGGATGAACCAGACGTTCCAGTTCCAGGCCAGACAGACCAGGAACAACCACAGGACGTACATCAGGTCTGGGGAGAGACGGACAGAATGAACTTCTGGTCAGATTTTATGTCCTTTGCCAGGTGGGATCTTGGTCTTGTGCAATTTTTCTCAGCCAGGATTGCTGCCAGAGTTGCTGACAATAAGTATGTCTGTCCTCTAAGAGTGACTGTCCTCCACATATTGGACCTGTCTGGGTGACATGAGGACACCACAGAGTTGGAGCGGACGCTCACTGGTGAAGGGGTCGATGCTGGACGGGAAGCGGTAGCGCTGACAGGCCTGCACCCAGCGGGACGGCTTCGTCCGGCAGCAGCGTCGCCCTGCCTCCTCCTCTTCCTCGTCCTCCACGACCACTGCTGGTGGATCATCTTTGGCCTCACCATCTCCTCCACCTTGGCCTTCAGGAGCAGGGGGTGGAGGTTTGGGAGGGGCTAGAGAGAGGGGAAGGTCACAGTTTGAATTTGGAGGACGTCAGGGCGAATGGGGCAAATGTAGGGTTGTGGAACCAAGGAACGCAAGTTGGGATCAAAGGTCCCATAGATGGGGCGTGTGTTATGAAACATGATGGAGGGATGAATGAGGACAAAGATGGAGGAACAGATGGAGAGCAGTACTCACAGGGAGCAATGCTCTCGTCATCTGAGCTGTCCAGATCCATGAGCTTCTCTTTGGCCTTCTCAGTCCTCTCCTTAAACATCCTGACCAGCTCCTGGAGACGCTCGTGGACCACAGCGCTGGTCTGGCTGGCGGCGGAGGCCGGACGTTCTCGCATGCTTCAAAGTCAAAGAATCACCAACAATATCAGACAGTTACCGAGACAATGCTGTGAGCATGTTTGCGTGTGTATGTGTGTGTGTGTGTGTCTGTGTGGTTACAGGTCATCCGAGCTGTGGAGGCTGGACTGGCTGGTCCATGTTCTGGAGGAAAGGGCTCCTTCATCCTCCTCATCCTCACTCTGGGAACGTTGCCTCTTGCTGACAAACACGAGAGAGAATACAGCAGGAGTCACAAATCACACTGTTTGTGACGTCAAGCCAAACGTGATGATGATGATGATGATGATGATGATGAAGACTGCTGTTGTCATTGTTAATAACAATGCCATATCAATTATAAGACTAATAATGGTCCTCCATCATTTGTTGAAGTAGTAGAAGTAGTACTAGCAGTAGTAGCATGATTGTAGTGGTGGCGGTAGTCATAGTTTTAGTAATAGAGGTAATAGAGGTAAGATTGCAGTAGTAGCAGTGGCAGTAGTAGTATAGTAGGGTAGTGGTAGTACTAGTAGTAGTAGTAGTAGTAATAGTTTTAGTAATAGTGTTAGGATTGTAGTAGTAGTAGAAGTGGTAGTAGTAGTAGTTTGGTAGTGGTAGTAATAGTGGTGGTAGTAGTTTCAGTAGTAGTGGTGGTAGTGGAAGTAGTGGTGACAGAATTGCAGTAGTAGTAGTAGTAGTAACAGTTTTACTAATAGTGTTGTCATTGTAGTAGTAGCAGTAGTAGTAGTAGTAGTGGTGGTAGTAGTACGGTAGTAGTGGTAGTAGTTTTGATAGTAGTGGTGGTAGTAGTGGTGGTAGGAGAGGTAGTGGTGATAGGATTGCAGTAGTAGTAGTAGTAGTAGTAGTAGTAGTAGTAGTAAATCAAACACCATCGCACCCCCTGGGTTCTGACCTCTGGTGCCCCATAGTGGGCGTGACGGGCACGGTGAGGGTGGTCAACTTGGGGTCCTGCTGGCTGAGGACGTGAGCCGTCCTCTCCCCATCTGCACCTTCTGCTCCCTCCGGCCGTCCCCTCTCCTGGTCCGAGTCCACGTCCTCCACGTTGACGGCCGGACGCAGGCTGAGGCTGGAGCTCTCTGGACACGGGGACACACACAGGACATCTTAGACCTTACATACCAGATCCAACTGTGTGTGTGTGTGTTGAGGTTCCACCTGCTGGTCTTGCAGGAACATCCGGGTCCTCTTCTATGTGGAAGGCCGGGTTGGAGACGCCGGTCACCTCCTGGTCGGCCTCGCTGAGCTGTTTGGAGGGCGGGCTGACGATGGGGGGCAGGCGGGGGTAGGAGGACGTGTGGGGCAGCTCGGCAGCGCTGCCATTCAGGGAGGATGGGGACGGAGAGCGGGAGCAGAGGAACGGGTGGAGGGGACGCTGGTCGGAGAGCTGGTTGAGCTCCATCTCCTGCTGCTTCTGCTCATTGTCCTGTTTTTGCTGCTTCTGTTGTTGTTGTTGTTGTTGTTGTTGTTGTTTCTTAGGCATTTTGGGGCATAAGGCTGCTGAGGCGGTTCTGGACGCCCAGGAAGAACTGACGCGTCTGTCCGGGGACCTGCGAGAGCTTGTCGGGGACAGTGGACAGCCTCTGTGAGACACTGGACAGTCCGGTGGACACCTGCGAGCTGCTGGGCAGGAACTCGGTCACGGTTTGGGCGATGCTCCGGGGCACCTGGGTGAGGCGGATCCTGGACAGCTCCTGCCGAAGTTCTGGCGGTAGAGTGGGTAAATATCGGGTAACATGGGCCAGCTGGGGGGGCACCCGGGGCATGGGGGGCGGCCTCAGGCGGGTCAGGCCGTTCTCCTTGAAGAAGGCGTTCAGGTTGCCCAGGCAGTCCGACACGGTGGGGATGCTCATCAGACAGTTCTTTAGTCCATCGCAGCTGAGGCGGGCTGGGGGACAGAGGGACAGAGGGTCAGAGGTTAGAGGGGCGGCCAATGAGAGGACGCAGTGAGGTCATAATGTCACCACGCTACATCTAGGGACCCCTGGTGGTCAGTGGTGTAAATGCTAGGGGTCCATGAAAAGGGGTTGATGAAAACAAAACATCTTTTGAACCTTAGATGCAAACATCGGGTCAAAAATGACGTCAGTGGTTGTTACTCTTCAAAATCTTCATAAAGAAAAATTGTAATATATTCATATTCCAGTTATTCTTCTTTGAACATGTTTGTGACATGAGGAAATATTTTTCCATATTTATGTTTTTATTCATTTTGAGAAAATTCTCAATATTTTGAGAGTTTTAATTGGGGTCAAAAATGATCTATGGTCCCATGACATTAATTGTTAAAGTTACTGCCTCATATTTGCCTCAAAGAGTGAATAAATGCCAAAACACAATTTCAAATTCAGTTTTTGCTGTTTCTATCAAATTGCACCTCCGGGCGGGTCTGGGGGGTTCTGAGGGTTGATGTAAAATTTGCAGGACCCTAAAAAGTTTTAGATCTGCTGCTCTACACAACCCACACACAGATTCTGACCAGTGAGCCTCTAATACACAGAGTGAAATCTTGAAGATGACGTTGCCATGACAACCATCAGTTGATGGCAGATATTTTATCATGTGTTCCATCATAATGGTAAGAAACCAGCATACACACCCCCACAGCCCTCGTCAGCAGCCGCCTCGTCCTCCTGCACACAAGTACACCAAACAAGTGAGGATTAGTCATTAATATTCGTTTATATATGCAACACTCACATGCTCACACACACACACACACATGTCCAGCCTCTGCCGGCTGTGTGGACACTGAGGACGTCACCTTGGCAGCGGCTCTCAGAGTGTCTCTGTCTTCTGCTTTCTGAGGCTGTCGTGTGACGGCTCCTGCTCCCAAACTGGATTCCCCAGGCGGATCCGGACTGAGGAGCGGCTCTGCTTCCCTCGGTGGCTCTGGATCTGGACCCATTTTAAATTTGTGGGAACATTATTTGTAGTTTTTGTGAGGCAAAAATAGACGTGATGATACAATAACATCTTCGTCTGATGGAGGAGACAAAGAACGGCAATGGAAGTGAACAGACCAAGAATTCGTACATGCATCATATAAATCATAAAATCAATGATTAGCATCTCATTTGTAATGTGTTAACCTCTGAAATGTTCTAAAATGTATATTTCATTTGATCATATGAATACATGTTGGTTTGGAGTAAAAAAAACAGTTATCTGCTGATCTGACCTGGTTCCTCTATCACAGGTTGTTTAATCTCCTTCTGCTCCTCCTCCCCTGTGATCTCCTTATCTGATGTCTTCTCCTCCGTCCTCCTTAGTGACGGCCTCTCCTCCACTATCTCCTCCTCCTTATCTGATGTCCTCTCCTCCACTAAGGTCTCCTCCTTATCTGGTATCTCCTCCTGAGCCGAGGCCTCTTGACCATCTGGGCTCTCCTCCTCAGCAGGTGACTCCTCCTCGGCTGGTTCTTGCTCCGCTTCAACCGGGATCTCTGGCTTTCTGGAGGACACAAGTTTCACAGCACATCAAGACTGAGACGACCATAATGTTACATGATCAGCAAGAGACACGCAGAAATGAAACTGACAGAAATGGAGGAGGAGCTACTCAAACCCAAGGAATCTCTGTGGATCAGATTTTGATGTTTTTGTTGACTTCTTTGTGGAAGAACATGACTACCTACAGTCCATGAGTGTGTGTAGAGTGTGTTGTGGTCCAGTCATGTCTTAGGATCAACAGCTCCCCATACAGCCATCATCCAGAGACAATTTATTCATGTCTCCTATGTCCTGGTAATACTTTGTATGAAAGATTGGATGTTTTCAGTATATATAAAATGTAGATTAGCAATAAATTGGTCAGACTTGATCTGCAAATCGCCCAACACCCAGATTAGATGTGTAATGAGTAAATTGATGAAAGCAGCAAGAGAAAAGCAGCCAAGCTGGGAGGAAGCTCCACTTTTGACTGCTAGATCCAGCAAACATCTGATCAAAATGAACTTAAACAAGGATTCTGATGAAGACAATGAAATAATAATCATATCTGGTACCATCGACTAACCATTGCTGCACTGTAGAATATGATAAATAAAAGCTTTGCTTCCCTTTTTGCGGGATAAAGGCTCAGTGTAGAAACACCGTTAACACTCACAATGTGTGTGTGTGCGTGTGTGTGTGTCCGACCACCTGTAGCGGTCACATTTGTCAAGTCAAGTCAAGTCAATGTAATTTGTATAGCGCCGGATCATAACAGGAGTTGTCTCAGGGCGCTTTACAGAGTGGAGCAGGTAGTCCTCCTCAGTGTGTTAACAATCAAGGTCTATGGAGTGGACACACATTTGTGGGATGGCACATGTAACTTCACAACGCAAATGGACCCCAACCTGCCGACACACTCACTTCACCGTTCCATCACGTAACCATCACAGGCACACACCACGAAATACTCACCGGCCGGATGGATAAATGTGAGATTAGTCGGTAATCCTACTGCCCGTGAATATCTCTGTTCCTCGTGTGTACAAAAATACTCAAAAAACACAAACTTTCTACGAAAACAACAGAGGCACAGTTGCTCAGTTCTAAATCCACCATTGGTGTGTGTGTGTGTGTGTGTGTGAGTGTGTGCGGACGCACAGAGGCGAGCAGGTGCAAGCGGTTGCCGGGGGAACGGCTCGGTGGAGAGGATGGGGCTTGGGCTGTTGTCATTGGAGGCTGCGGTTGCTATGGCGACGCGGAATGATGCTGAGGCAGCACGCCGAGCGCATCGCATAACGAGGACCCGCGGGAGCTCGGAGCACATGCTCGGTCAGGAGAAGGCCCCACGCCCGTGTTTGTCACACACACTCACGCGCACACACACGTGCACACACTCTCCTCAAGGGTCAAAAACTCAAACTGCGTGACCTCGGACTAGTGTGAAAGACGAGGACACTGGGACCTCCATATTTATGCTCTTACTCTGCCATCTGACCCTGTTCGTCCTCGTCCTCCTCGTCTCCCAGTACGTCCAACCTGTCCAGCACACATATGGACCGTGTGAGCGTCACATAGACACACACAAGCGCTCGCACACACACTCGAGCCGAAGGTCTCACTCGGCGTCAGGCTCCTCCAGCAGCTCTTGTCCCCCCAAGGACAGCTTGACGGACTGTCCGTCCGAGGCCATCTGTCTGATGGCCATCTCAGCCGTGTGCCGGGCCACCTCCTGGGCCACGCGGGCCATCTCCAGACGCTCCTCCAGCAGACTACACACACATATACACACACACACGCACACACGGACACACGGACACATCAGTAGGCAAATCCATTGAACAAATAAATACACTCTGCTGAACCCGTCCACACTCTGTTCAATCCTCCCCATCTCATCATCACTGCCTGAATTTACGTTTTATATTTGCTGATATTATTAGTAACTGTTCTATACTGAATATATTTCTGCATATATCTCTTCTGTATGTACATTTTTCTTCTTTTTCTTTTCCTTTCTTTGTACCATTTTGCACCAGAACTCAGCACCTTCATTTCATTACACAATGTAAATTGCCGAAATGACAATAAGAGATTCCTGATCCCTGAGTCCAGTACTTTCAGCACCCATGCACCCAGTATAATCCGGTGAATTTCTGACAGTGTAGAAAAATGATTTGTTATTTTCGTAAATCTGTGTGTCATTTGAATGGAATTCCAAATTTCAAGTTAGTTTCCCAGAGTTGAGCGACTGATGACAATCATCTAAAAATCCAATTCAGTTATGTGCATATTTTCCACATTATTCCATGTGTATTGAATGCAAACGGACACTTTGTCTTCTGTATTTGACTACTTGCGTCTGAGAGAGCGCATATACACAGAGACAAACACACCTAGCAGTAGAGACCCATCTCACGTGCCTATGGGACCAAGGCTTGAGTTCCGGTGCCTTGCTCAAGGGTACCTTAGCAGTGCCCAAAAGTTGAAGCTAGCCTCCCCCTAGCCACTAGGCAGAGGGTTGTACTGCTCAGGCTCCATCTGATCCCCATGCCAAGTCCTTATGGACTCGGCTCAGCCTTTCTCATCCCGTCTTGTCTCACCGTTCCTCCATGGTGGCCAGGGCCACGCCCTCCGCCTCCCGTTTGATGCTCTCGATAAACGGCGTCCAGCGTCCCGTCTGCGTCTCGGCGTCCTCCTGAGGGATCCTGGTCGAGCTCTGCGATTGTGCTTCTGGCTGCGGTTGTGCTGTGTGTGTTTGCGGCTGCAGCGACGTGGACAGAGATGAGGTCGCAGCTTTGGGCCGGTCCTCCCGCTCCTGCTGTCCCTCGGTGTCCGACTCTACGTCCTCCAGGACCATCTCGGGCTGGAGTCTGACCGAGGCTGTCGGAGGAGGAGAGGAAACACACGCAGTGAATTTAATTTTGGTGTGACGCCGTTATTTTCCTCTACATTTCATCTCTGGCTTCTCCTTTGAGGATCAGTGGAGCTTCCTCACTCAAGGACAATGCAACATTTGCCTCACTGTGGGGTTTAAGATGTAATTCATACTGTCATAACTAATTTACCATACAACACGATATCTTTTTAATTCTAGCAAATCATCTCTTCAACAAATACACTGGACACACACACGTCGGGAGCACAAAGTCAACAAAGCCACATTTCACAGCTGTTGGACGTGAAAGCAGATCAAGTGGGTCAAACAGCAAATAGAATAATCAAGTTTTTATTTTGTCTGGACTAGGTGGATGTGAGAAAAAAATACACGTGACACCAAAACTCAGACCGTCACTCTATTTACAATCATTAGTACATGATAAAGAAAAAAAGTAACATTTTCCTACTACCAGGTAGAAATATAGATTTGGATTCTATTTCCTCTCATATTATCCAAGCATTGATTAATCAAAAACATACATAGCTGCCTGATATAGTAAATGAATGTTTATTTAATATCAGAGAGGAGAGAAATGGAAAATGTGCATTTTGTGGTTCTTATTGTTTGTTGTCATTTCATTTTCAGAATCTACTTTTAAATTGTGCAGGAAACAAAGTCACGAATCAAAGTCACACAACAACAACCAGCAACACATTTCAATAACAATAATGTGTTCAAACAAATCTCAACTCCCACCAAATCTGTCTGAAATGGGACATGTGCAAAGCAAATGGAGGAGCAGTGACTGGTTAAGATAAGTAAAATTGATCCAAAATAAACAGGAATGCTTTGTAGGCAGTTACAGCAAATTCCTCCAGAATTGGATTTGGTGCAGTTAAGTATGCTGAATATATCTCTACGCTTGTCAGACATGAGCCGAGCTGCCTCGCTGCTGCGGCTGCCTGCAGGTTGCAGGATCAGCATGTGCGATTTAGCTGACAATACATTCACTCTGTCTTTTCTGTCTCTCTGCCTGTCTGAGCCGGTTGGAGCGTCCCACAGCCGTCTCCTCCTGCTGTTCAGGGGGCTCTCAGCTCCTTCACCCCTGAAACAGAAGGAGAAGAGGGACTGAGTTAGGCTCCACCCGTCTGGCTCAAATCTTCTAAAAAGCTCAGTGGGAAAAAAACCTGACGGGTCCAAAGAAAACAGAAAATAAGTGGCAGAGGGCAGAGAAGCAAAGATTTACAATCGGGACGAAGGAAAAGTACTCATTCGTATGTTAGCAAATCACCCACTAACGGATGGAATGGGAACTACGGACTTGTTAAGCAGAGATGAGCCCATCATGTATTTGTTACCCTGCATACATTCATGATATTGAATTTGGATACAGAAACAGATGCATGAACAATGTGGTTTCAAAGGAAATTTTGTATTGTTGTACTCATAGTTGGTAAGAATACTTCGGTCAAATAATAGGAGTGTATTTGGATGCAAGGTCTCATTGCACATTTTTGATTTTTGAATAGGCAGGTAGGTATTTCACTGATCCATTGATCCAGGAAATTTGAGGTACTTTGTCAGTCCTTGAGGGACACGGTTCCCTGCATATCTGACCATCCTCACCATCTGATGAACAGTGGACGGCTCAGTTGGAGTTTGGTGTCCTGCTTAAGGACACTTTGATATCGGACCTTTTGGACGTTGGTGAGAAACCCTATTCTAAATAGTCTCAGGACAACTGCCGCACTTCTTGTCCAGAATACTTTAGATTAATGTTTTAGGGATGAAAAAATGGAAATTCTTAGAATTGTTCTAAGGTCCTGAAAGGTAGGTAGAATTAGTAGTGCTGCAGTAAAAGTACTAGTAGTAGTCGTGGTGGTGATAGTAGTAGATTTAATGATAGTAGTAGTGGTGGTAGTGGTGGTGGTAGTATTAGATTTAATGATAGTAGTAGTGGTGGTAGTGGTGGTGGTAGTATTAGATTTAATGATAGTAGTAGTGGTGGTAGTGGTGGTGGTAGTATTAGATTTAATGATAGTAGTAGTGGTGGTAGTGATGGTGGTAGTAGAGCAAGGCATAATAGTGGTAGTAGGCGTGGAAGTTGTAGTAGTAGTGGAAGTAGTGGGAGGACTTAAGGGAGTAGTAGTAAAGTAACGATTGCAGGGGTAATGGTCATGATAGTAATAGTTGTAGTGATAGTATTAGTGGTGATACTGGTGTAGAACTAGTAATAGCAGTAGCAGTTCTAGTATCAGACTAATTTCTGGTGAATGAGACCGTTGCTGTAACCGTGTGTTGTTGAGCACTGAGTACTTTGTGGGCTCCTCCCAGGCACTTTGACAGTAAGTACGTGATTACTGGACGTACTGCAGACCCACTTTGCAAAGCTGTGAAATGTGGCGCTGGAGCACAGCAGGAGATGTTGGCCGTAAAAAGGCAGCTGCTCCTCTAACCACAGTTGTGTAACACACCAAATGCCAATAAAACCGGGAACTCACCTTTCTGGAGAACCTCAGCGGCAGCCTGAGGAGGGAAACATGAGCAGAGTCACGGCAGAGTCATGGCCGAGGCTCGGCCGAGGCCTGTGAGCATCAAAAACATCTGAGCCACTGGTCGGCCATGCCAGAGAGGAACTCACCACGGCGTCGTCCCTCGGTGGGAGCTGAGGGACCTTCAGGCCCAATCCGGACACGAACCAGCCAACCATGCTGTGCGACAAGGACAAGGGACAGGGGACACCTCAGTAATTGAGACTAAAGAAGCACCACGACCCAGAGCAGTGGTTCCCAACCTCTTTGGAGCTCTGGGCTCCCTACAAATATTAGATCACCCCTGAGGAGCCTCGTACCGCCAGCCTATCTAGAGGCAGGGGTGCAATTTCATGGAAACAGTCCCAAACTGAATTTTTAATTGCATTTTGGCATCTATTCACTCTTTGAGACAAATGTGAGTTTTCTATGGCAACCTCCAGAACAAGACAAAATCATACTTTTAAGAGACGATTTATTTTTATGGATCCCTTTTCATGGACCCCTTGGTTCAGGGTGTACAAACACTCCTGCAACCACAGGAGCACTCAACAATGGACGCACAGGATTCTTATCAGCTGATTAGAAATCAAAAGCAAATGGCTCTGTGGCCAACACAAAGTCTGATTCAGATTTTTGGAGGTGTGACACCATTGCAAACATGGGTCCTCCAGCAAATAAACATTAAAGTGTGTGTCTGTGCGTGGTGTGGTGTCGTCAGCTGTTAGCGCTCCCCTCGTGTGTTTGTGTGTGCGAGAAGCTCTCAAACCGTCGGGACCAAACGCACCCTGAGGCTTTGCCGTCGGTGTCCAACGAGATTCCACTCAGAGACTCGGGCGGTGGGGACAGAACTGGACACAGAGGACGGAAAAGAGGGTCAGTGAGGAGAAGAGGAGGAACTTTTGAGGCACAGGTATGGTAGTAAAGTAGGTAGGTACCTTATGGATGTTTGCTGGATGTGAGGGGTCTGAGTGTGTATGAGTGTGTGTGCAAATGTGTGTGTCCGTACTTTTGTCCAGAGAGGAGCGCGAGGCCTTGGCTGGCGGTGTGGGCACGGCACCAGGGGGCAGTATAACCGGCTGAGGAAACATCTGCTTGATCCATTTCACAACCCTGCAGGAAAAAGGGAGGAAAGTTGATCACCAGTCTGTCTCTGAATTCACATCGTCATTGTCCGATTGTGAGATCATTTCTAAACCTCCCCACCTGGGAGGGAAGTCTGGGTCCACCTCTCCCTCGTCCTCTGACTCCATCTCCACCACGGGGACGTGAGGCAGCGGGTCGTAATCTGGGTGAGGAGACACCACGTGAGTGAGAGGAGACAGACAAACAGCAGCAGTAGCCTGAGACACGATGCTGCACACACACCTGGCATGGTCTCAGCGTCGTAGATCTGAGGAGAGGGAGGGAGACGCTTGTGATTGGTGGGACGGAAGGATTCAGGAAATGAACGTTGCCATCCTGCCATTATCTTTTCTTATTTATTAATAATGATGGATTTTCTATCCCTGCCCATGTGACCTCAGGGGCCCAATTTTGTCCAAATATTGTTGGCTTCAGTGGGATTAGTTTGGGAGGAAATCATATCTAACCATAGGGGAGGATTTACTTAGCGGCTAATGTGGCTTACTTTAGTCGTTACTGAGGGAATCTATCATTGTTGTTGTTGTTATTGTTGTTGTCTGACCTCTGTGTGCTCCTCTGGCTGTGGCCTCTTGGTCTCTCTGTACTTCTCGTCGGGCTGAGGCAGCACCTTGGTGATGCCCTTGGTGACCCAGCCCATCACACCACTGCTGCAGAGAGAGAGAGAGAGAGAGAGAGAGAGAGAGCAAGAGCGAGAGCGAGAGCGAGAGCGAGAGAGAGAGAGGTTGTGCTACATTTTGTTTTGTTACAACTCACCCCACACTGTGTATTTCACCACACTTACTTCTCTCCATCATCCTCTGACTGTTCAATGAAAGACAGCACAACAATTTGGATTAAAGCCTCAGAATTGAACAACTCCTCTAAAAATTACATAAAGACATACTGTATATTTGTGAGAAAAATACTCTATAATTCTATATCAACACTTCATGAAGTTCCGTCACATACATGGAGACACACACACACGCACACACGGGCGCGCACACACACACTCACCCGGGTGTCTGAGCCTGCAGGCTGTGGCAGGGAACTGACGAAGCCATTGGAAAGCCAACCCAGGACTCCAGAGTGGGACTGACTGTGGGGGGGGGGGCAAAAAAATGATGACGAAAAACTGGCACACACACACATGCACTCACACACACACATGAAAATGTGTGTAAATATGCTCCCGAAGGAGCTTCTTGATTAGTGACAGCAGGATTTGCCCCCTTCTGCCATATGATACCTGGATAACACGTGTGCTGAGCAGTGAATTTCAGACATTTAAGTTAAGATAAGATAAGATAAGATAAGATAAGATAAGATATATTTACCTGTCCTCTGAACCTTCCTCGTCTTTGTGTTTCCCAGGTGGGCTCTGAATTCTGGAGACTGACATTCCAAAGAGAACACAGATGATTTGAAAAATAATGATTTGGAA
>OMPJ01046029.1:4006-21819 GCA_900312935.1 Carapus acus | reverse complement strand
AATACTATCCTGCCGACGAGATTTTACTTAGATTAGTATTTATTTATTGTTGTTGTTTATTGCAACTGCTAAATCCCTGCTCTGTTTCTAACCTTTCTGTTTTTGTTCCACAAGCTCATGAGCACCCGAGCTGTGTGCCCCTTTCCCTCTTCTCTGTCTCTGTCCCTGTTCTCCTCCCTGTCTTTCTTGTCCTAGGCATCCCCCGCTGCATCATCACCCATCTTTGACATGCTCCGCTCTCCCATCTATCACTGCCAGTTCCGGAGTCTGTAGTCAATGCGATGGTGGTCATGGCTCTGGTCCGGTTTTCCCCCGGTGGCATTTTGGAAGCTGCTTGGCGTCCTCTTCGCTACATTACAAAACTACATCATCTTTAATACTTGTTATGACTGTTGTATATTGTCTGTGTCTCTGTACACAACATCTATTGCATGTCTGTCCGTCCTGGGAGAGGGATCCCTCCTCTGTTACTCTCCCTGAGGTTTCTTCCTTTTTCTCCCTGTTAAAGGGGTTTTTGGGGAGTTTTTCCTTATACGATGCGAGGGTCTAAGGACAGAGGATATTGTATTGCTGTACAGAGTGTAAAGCCCTCTGAGGCAAATTGTAATTTGTGAGATTGGGCTATACAAATAAAAGTAACATGACTTGACTTGACTTAATTATCAAGGCTTTGTGGGTGGCATTCTTTTCCATTTTCTCCAAAGTTGGGGGTTTCTGTCATGTTTTGCGCTTTATAATAGGCCATACATTTTGAATGGCAGACAGGTCTGGGTTGCAGCTGGGCCAGTTTAATATTCATGCTATTTTGCCACCACACCATGCTGTTTCAATACATGCAGAGTGAGGCTTGGCATTGTCTTGCGTAAATAGGCACCAACATCTCTGAGAAAAAAAGTTGTTTGGTTGGCAGGGTATGTTGGTTCAAAACCTGTATGTACCTTTCAGTATGCTGGCTTTAGAAATGTCAACAGTCCAGATGGTCCTTTTCCTCTTTGGCCTGTAGGACACAGCATCCACCAGTGTTTTGTGGTCTGAGCATTCATTTGTGGCACAAGTTTTACGCTTGGAGCTAACCAGACAAAACTCTCAACGTTAACTGAGGCTTGGGATTGGCACAAGGGCTACACTACACAAGGAAGTGAACTTCTTGTGGCTAGTTTGCATCTCCAAAAACAATGTGAGATGTGGTCTCTTCAGACCGGTTTAAGTATAGCTTTGGTTTTGCATAGCAGACCTTAAACTTGCACCAGATGTAGCGACTGTGTTAACTGATAATTGTTTAGGGGAGCGTTTTCGAGCCCTCAAAGTGATGTCCCTCACAGAACAATTTAGATTTTAGATGCAGGGAAATAACCTGAGAGATGAAAGGTCACTGGCATTCAACATTGGTGTTTTGCCTTGACGCTAACATGCAGTGATTTTGCCAATTTCTCTGAAGCTTTCTATGATATTGTGATAAGAGATGATGAAATCCCCCAATTCCTTGTTATTGTGAATTTAGAAATGTTTCTCTTAAACTGTTTGAGTATTTGCTCACGCAGTTGTTAACAAAGTGGTGAACCTCACCCCATTTCATTGTGTTGGAACTGAGTGTTGGAAAAGTTTTATTCTTTTTGCATATCATTGAGTGATTTTCCATGATTGTCATATATTGTCACATATTGTCATATCATCAAGTCAGGTCAATTGGATTTGTACAGCGCCGAATCATAATAGGAGTTATGTCAAGGCGCTTTACAGGATGGAGCAGGTAGTGCTCCTCAGTGTGTTAACAGTCAAGGTCAAGTCAAGGACACACAGAGACGCAGCATGTCCCCCATTAGCGACAGTGGTGAGGACAAACCTCCCCTAAAGGAAGGAAACCTCGGGCAGGCCAGGCTACAAGTGGGCGGCCAACTGCTTTGACCGGTTAGGTTGAGAGATTGAGGGAAGGAGAGAGAGATAGAGAGAGAGGCAGAGAGAGAAAGAGACAGGTCTAGGGATGCACAGGTCTAGGGATGCACAGCAGCAGGAGCAGGACCCAGATGCTTGGAGGTCCGTCATCACTGGTGGTGTTCTTGCTGCCGGCTACGGGTTAATAAAGCACAAGACAACACTCTGGGGAAGATGCCCAATTAGTAACATGCAGGACAGGGATGCAGGTAAGGGTGGATGGGTGCAAGTGAGGCAGAGAGGGAGAGCTGATCGAGGAAGAGGAGAAGAGGAAAGCTCAGTGTGTCATCTAATTCTAGTCGCATAGTTTTGTCTACCTCTAAGCTTTATTGAAAAGGAAAGTTTTTCGCCCACTCTTGAAAGCAGTAAGGGTATCTGCCCCCGGACTGAAGAAGGAAGATGGTTCCACAGGAAAGGTGCCTGATAGCTACACGCTCTGCCCCATATTCTACTCCTACTTGTTTTAGGAATTACCAATAACCCTGCATTTTCGGACTGCAGAGCTCTGGTTGGATGATAAGGTACAATTAGCCCTTTAAGGTACGATGGAGCTTGATTATTGAGTGCCTTGTAAGTGAGGAGAACGATTTTAAATTCTATTCTTGATTTTATAGGCAGCCAGTGAAGCAAAGCTAACACTGGGGAGATGTGGTCTCTTTTCTTAGTTCCTGTCAGTATACGTGCTGCAGCATTCTGAACCAGCTGGAGAGGCTTCAGTGTCTTGTTGCTACAGCCTGCAAATAAGGAATTACTGTAATCCAGCCTGGAGGTAACAAAAGCGTGAATTAGCTTTTCAGCATCTTATAGTGACAGCATGTGCCTAACCTTAGCGATTTTATGTAAGTGAAAGAAGGCGGTTCTTGACATTTGTTTAATGTGGGCATTTAGTGACAGATCTTGATCGAAGATGACTCTTAAATTTTTTACGGTGGTACTGGAGGCCAAGGTTAAGCCATCCAGAGTAGCAATGTCATTACGTAAGGAGTTTCTTAGGTGTTCTGGACCTACAACAATAACTTGAGTTTTGTCTGCGTTGAGCGACAGAAAGTTACGGGTCATCCACACTTTAATTTTTTATATAGTCTGGAGTTTAGCTAGATGGTTGGTTTTCACAGGTTTCACTGATAGATACACATGTACAGTATATCATCTGCATAGCAATGGAAGTTGATGGTGTTTTCTTATGATGTCACCAAGAGGAAGCATATATAGGGCAAACAGAATTGGTCCAAGTACGGAGCCCTGTGGGACTCCGTGTCTAACCCTCGTGTGCTCAGAGGAGACATTATTAGCAAACTGAAGTCTATCTGAGAAATATGACTTAAACCAGTTTAAGGCGGTGCCTTTGATGCCAATCAGATCTTCTTGCCTATGTAGAAGGATCTGGTGGTCAATGGTGTCGAATGTGGCACTGAGATCTAGTAAAACAAGCACAGAAGGAAGACCTTTATCAGAAGCGGTCAGATGGTCATTTGTGACTTTCCGCAGTGCTGTCTCAATGCTGTGATGTATTCTGAAACCTGACTGAAACTCCTCGAATAAGTTATTGTTCTGCAGGTAATCGCATAACTGTTTAGCGACAACTTTCTCCAGGGTCTCGGAGAGGAAAGGAAGGTTAGTAATAGGTCTGTAGTTAGCTAAGAACCCTGGATCAATGGTGGGCTTTTTAAGAAGAGGTTTGATTACAGCAACTTTGAAAGACTCTGGTACGTAGCCAGCTAACAGAGGCATGTTTATCATATTAAGTAGAGATGTTCCAATAAGGGAAGGTCGTCTTTGAGCAGGCTAGTTGGAATAGCGTCTAACATACAGGTTGTTGATTTACAGTATCTTAGGAGATTAAATTGGAAAATGCAGGGAGGGTGATGGGGGAGAAGCAATCTAGGTATGGACGAGGTTGTACGGACCCAGGGCCCTAGGCCAGATCCTGCGCAACTGGGTCTGCGTGGCATATATATCTCATACATATCGCATATAGCGTTAGAAACTTATTCATTGAAATCCTTTGCGCACATTCTAGTGCACCTAGAAAAGGTACTAGATGTCTCTTGGGTAATGATGCTCCAAAACTGAAGGTGCCAGATACTCTGTGTACACGATTTTCTTTTCTGCTGAATCATGAGAAAACAATGTAACTGCGGTGATTACGAAGTAACAATAAGATGAGGGAGGGCGGTTGGAGCACTCAAGAGAGCGTTTTGAACGGGCTGTGACTGTGTATTTGCCTCTGCACGCTCTCTCCTCGCGAATAAAAGAAACACTACCTGTTGTGGCATTCTTTATTGATTGGGGTTGACCCTGACCCTGAGCCACGTGGGGATGCTCTTCTTTTTCTGTCATGACACCCATCAATTTCCAATTAACCTACCTGTTCACCTGTTGAATGTTCAAAACATGGTATTCATTCAGCATTCCTTAACTTCCCCAGTCTTTTTTATTTGCAAAAAAACTATATATTTTGCACAACATCCCATCGTCAATGGGTTAGGCGTTGTATGGGTATATCTTATTCACAACATATGTACCGGTAATTGGTATTTTATGATTAATGCTGCATTGCCTCTGTCCTTCAATGCTTATGGAATTTTCATTTTGATAAAGAAACCTTCACAAAAGGATCAACGAAATTCTGGCCATGCAAATCTGACAACATCGCTCAAATGTCTAAGTATGCATATCTAAGTATGCATATAGTAAAAAACTGTCACCAAGGGGTCTCCACAGGAACCCATCCTTCTCCACCCCAGGGTATCCCTTGAATACTGACCAGAAACACCTGCCACCTACATACCTACAACAACACATATACGGACCTTATTTTTGGTCGGCCTCTTTTCCTCCAACCTGGCAGTTCTATTCCACCTTCGGTATCCTCTGTGCAATAAGTACGGGATAATGTACGCGTCGGAGGTGTCCCGTCGGTGGGGACACCTCTCGGTGATTATCAAGCAACAATGACCGACGACAAGGGCATTATCGCGCTTACTACACAGCTTAAAACATTAATGAATAATACAGTTGTCAGAAATAGGGCTACTTTAATTTTTCTGCCAAAGTGTAGGCTACGATATTTTCGTCTCCGCGAGAAAATAGTGCTGTAACGGCCACAGGTACTCTGCTTTTACATTCGCGCTTCTGTCACTTCTTCCGACGTGTGTTTGTCGCCGCAGCTTGAAGTACACGTATCATTCTTACCCCCGCATCGAAAGTTTCATGCTTCCCAAATATGCTGAAAATAATTTTTAAACTGCTCATGTTTGTTCCGTGACGAAGCGTGACGCGGGCAACGGTACGTAAACAATCCAGAGTGGAACTAAACGCTTTTTTTTTAAAATCCAGAGTGGAACTAAACGCTTTGATATGAATGCAGGAAGTTCAACTCTGAGTCTTTGATTTCGCAGCAGTCCGTTATTGATAGTCGAGCGGTCATTATACGAAAATAATGACCGCTCACGTGACCAATATCGGCCAATCAGAACCGAGCATTCACACAAGCCGTGTAATAATGACGAATAAACCACCTCAGTTTTGAGACCTCTCTCACATTATCTCCAAACTGCTGTGCCTTTGCTGTACCTTTGATGTGCTCATTTTAATCCTGTTTACTCTGGTTACCTGCATTTTGTGTATCACAAAGGACTTTTTGGGGCACAAAACTGAAAGTCACCTTCATCCATAGTATAGATGAAGGTGACAGGTGACAGTATAGATTCTATTCCAGGGGTCACCAACCTTGAAGCTGAAGGCTCCTTCATGGGGTACTGAATCACTCGAGGGGCGACCAGTTTGATACGCTGTTCTGAAATATTAAACTTGCTCAGTTGTTGCTGAGTTGTACATTATCAATAATGATTAATGATTTTCATCTATTTGAAGACACTGATCAGGTGATCAGACAAAATGAGCAACAGCTGGACAATCCTTGGACAGGGGACAATAAAAGGCCACCCCAAAATTTCAAATTTTGTCACAAGTCATAATGCCTCAGATGTTGAGAGTTATGCAGGAGCGAGCCATTGGCATATTGAATGCAGGAATGTCCACCAGAGCAGTGGCTGCACGGCTCAATATCCATTATCAGACTATAGGCCATTTAAGAGTTTGTTTCCAACACACTGGCACTACAGCAAATGGACCTCATCCTCATCGGCCACGTGTGACCACTCCAGCACAAGATCCCCACATTCGGCTCGTCCATCTGCGGGATTGGTTAAGACCAGCGACACACACAGCTGATGAGACTATTGGTCTGCACAACAGACTCATCACACCTCAAACTGTCTGTAACCGCCTATGAGAAGCCAATCTGCATGCTTGGCATCCTCACCATGGTCTGGACCTCACCGCTGTCCAGCGTAGGAACCGACCCACATGGGCGTTTGCACGACGTCAGATGGCCCCTGTCACGTCGGAGAAGAGTGATGTTCACGGATGAATCCAGGTTCCAGTTATATCATGCAGATGGAGGACAGCATTTCTGGCAACGTGTGAGTGAATGGTTTGCAGATGCAAATGTAATGCCCAGGGTTGCCCATTAAGGTGGTGGTATTGTGGTGTGGTAAGGCATCACATACAGGCATAGAACACCATTGCACTTCAATGAAGGGAACCTTAATGCACAAAGATATCGGGATAAGATTCTCAAGATTCTCAGGATTCCGATTGTTGTGCCGTTTGTGCGCCAGCATGACATCACCTTTCAACATGACAATGCCCGACCTCACGTTGCCCGCATCTGCATGGAATTCCTTCAAACAGAGGACATTGAAGTTCTGGATTGGCCTGCATATTCGCCAGAGATGTCCCCAATAGAGCATTTTTGGGATGTTCTGGATAGGTGTGTCCAGGACCGTGTTCCAGTTCCAGGCAATGTGGGTCATCTCCGTGTGGCACTCCAGGGGGAATGGAATAACATTCCACATTTTGAGTTTGTCTATACATTGCGCAAACCAAATGTTCATAAAACTCTGATATTTGAGATGGGGCGTTTATATTTTTGTTCACTGTGGTTTTACTTTATGTACTGACCTTCCTCCGGCCACACTGTTATTTTTAATTTTCCATAGCAACACAATAGAAATACACGCTCAAAGTATGACATCAACAATGGTTGGTATATCTAATCATGCCATCTACACCTACCCAGTAATGATCTCAAATGGAGGTAGACCCACTGGCTCAATCTTCAAATCTCCATTTTGAAAGCTACCTCCAAAACAGTTGGTTGCTTTGGCCTTCCCTCCATGGTCCACCACCTTTGATTGCTGAGTCGTCTTCACTTCTTTGTCATCCATTGTCTTCTCAGCCGCTTCATTTTCTTTTCTATCTTTTCTCTCATCTAACTGTTTCTCTCTGCCATCTTACAAAAAAATATTTCTCGAATTAGTGACAAAGACACATAAAGGCACCTTTAGTGCCAGTGACAGGCTAGAGGTGACAGTGACAGTAAGAGAGTCCAGTGGTAAAATGTGGAAGGAACTGCAGCTGAGGAGGGAGGGTTAAAAGACAGGCAGGGTGAGAGGAATACAAAGACAGCATTGGACAGTCATGTATTTGGTCATAAAGTTGGTATTTGTTAATGCATGAAGAATATAAAGAAAGATGCATTCATCAATGCGTGCCCGAAAGTTTATTTTGGCAATGAAAGAATTCAGTTATGTACATTTGTGTACAGTGGCCTATTTCCACCGTGCTGGACACGTTTCAGCAGCTGATACTCAGACTATTTAAAGCAGATGGCATCCTGTTGTACATTAAGTGTTAAGTGCATCTGTGCATGTGTTATTTTTGCATGTCAGTGTAGGTTTGGGCAAGTTTGTGCAGGTGTTTTGTGTATGTGTGTGTGTGTGTGTGTGTGTGTGTGTGTGTGTCCTGTCAGCATTCCGCATTTTGGTGAAATCATGGGGATATCATGTCACCTGTCTATCATTGGATACATTTTTGACACATAATTTCTTACACTCTGACACTGACTCTGACACTTGTCTTACTTACTGTTACAGCACAACTACTCTTAAAATGGACTGTTTTCTTCAGCAATATGTTTTGCATATGGTATTGTGTATTGTATGTGCTCTTTGTTCCGGTGTTTTACTTGGTAAATGTATGTTTATCTTTAACCGCCACCACTTCTCTCTGCTGGGACAATAATATCTACAGCCAGCCTGAACCACTTAACATTGTTTCCGTGGCAAGAGAAGTATTTCCACTGAGTTTCCCCGCTTCCACAACCTACGAGCATACATAGCAAGGACTCCCAGCTCCCCGTGGATTGTCATCCCTGTGGGTAGACGACGGAGATGGCAAATGGAGAGGAGACAAGAGCGAAGCTGCAGGGCCGGCGCACTAGCGAAGCCACGGACTCCTGTGGCTATGCTAGCGCAAGCAAGGCTACAGAGGCAGCCTTCTAAAGCACCGCCCCCTGACATCTTCCTCACCAACGCTAGATCCCTGGTCGATGAACTTAGGCAGCTGCATTCTCCTGCTTTCCCTTTCATACCCCTTGTAAATGTGCCGGAACTCAGCAGCCATCGTAATTTCGTTACAAAGTGTGAATTGTTGTAATTACAGTCAAAAGATTCCTGATTCCTGATGAATTATGAACATTATCTTCATTTCTTTCAATACCTTGGATAACTATGTGTTGAACGCAAAACTAGGCAATTGGCAAAAAAGGTGGAGCAGAGGAAAAATGAGCTGCCCGAACAGTTGAGGAGAAGAGAGTCAGAATGGATAGTTATTTGTTCCCTACAAACAATTTAGACAAAGCTCTTTGTGTTCTTTCTTGCATTCTTTCTTTCTTGCTTCCTTGCAAGAGGCAAGAGAGATGAGGAAGGGAAAAGAGGGGGGTCTACAAGGTAAAGAAACAAAACAAAACAGTAGCTTAATAGACTTAGGTATGCAAATGAAGTAATCGGGTATGGAGATGATGCTGGAGAGGGCTGTTGAGGCTCTAACAAGATAGTTAGAAACTAAATCAAGCAAAGGAAGACTACTGCAGGAATCAGCTCAACCAACACTGCACAAGCAGGGTAATGCAGGGATTTAAGTTCTCTGTAGACGGATTTCTGTCATTTGGAAAAAGAGGAGGAAAAAAGAAAAAGAACAAAGAAAAATTGAAGTAGATTTTGTTGTGGTCTTGACTATCCGATGAAAGCACGTTAGTCATTAAACTGACGCTGTTGTTTTTAACTAAACCAGCCAGAGCCTTGGTATTGGCCAGTCAGAAACACAGTAGTGCAGGTTAGCCCGCCCCTCAGTTAAGGATCTGTTGTAATTTATCAGCGACTGGATGGAATAGTTGCATGTATGGAATCGACAGAGATGTAATGTGTTTTCCATCACCTCAAAATGGACAGATGATGTTCATCACAAAATGACGCAAACGTCATCCCGTCCTGAAAGGTAGAAAGAGGCGCAACACCTCCGGTCATTAATCCATCCATCCATCCATCTTCTGCCGCTGGGGAGAGGGAAACTTCCCTCTCTTTCTTCCCTCTCCCCAGACACTTCCTCTAGCTCCTCTGGGAGGACCCCAAAGTGTTACCAGGCAAGCTGGGAGACATAGTCCCTCCAGCGCGTCCTGGGGCTTCCTCGCGGCCTCTTCCCAGTTGGACATGCCCAGAACACCTCCCTGGGAAGGCGTCCATGAGGAATCCAGATAAGATGCCAGAACAACCTCAGCTGGCTCCTCTCAGTGTAGAGGAGGCGCGGCTCCACTTTGAGCTCCTCCCGAGTGACAGAACTCCTCATCCTATCTCGTAGAGTGCGTCCTGCCACCCTGTGGCGGAAACTCATTTCGGCCGCTTGTACCCGAGATCTTGTCCTTTCTGTCATGTCCCAAAGTTCATGACCATAGGTGAGAGAAAGAACGTAAATCGACCGCCAAATCGAGAGCTTTGCCTGCCGGCTCAGCTCCTTCTTCACCACGACAGACCGGTACATCGACCACATCACTGTTGCTGCTGCACCAATCCGTCGGTCGATCTCCCGTTCTATTCTACCCTCGCTCATGAACACGACCCCAAGATACTTGAACTCCTCTACTTGAGGCAGGATCTCGTCTCCAATCCGGAGGGTGCAAACCACCCTTTTCCGGTCAAGAACCATGGCCTCAGATTTAGAGGTGCTTATTTTCATCCCCGCCATCTTGCACTCAGATGAGTGCAAACCGCCCCAGCACATGCTGGAGGTCCTGGTCTGAGGGTGCCAACCGGACAACAACGTCTGCAAAAAGCAGCGATGAGATCCTGTGGTCGCCAAACTTGACCACCTCCGGACCTTGACTCCGCCTAGAAATCCTGTCCATATAAATGATGAACAGGACCGGTGACATAGGGCAGCCCTGGCGGAGGCCAGCATGCACAGGGAAAACGTTTGACTTACTGCCATATGCAGACCAAACTCCTGCTCTGGTCATATAGAGACTGCACAGCCTGTACTAAGGGGCCATGATTTCTATACTCCCGGAGCACCCCCCACAGAGCATTGCGAGAGACCAGGTCGAATGCCTTCTCCAAGTCCACAAAGCATATGTGGACTGGTTGGGCAAACTCCCATGAACCCTCGAGTACTCTGCGGAGAGTATAGAGTTGGTCCAGTGTTCCACGACCAGGACAGAACCCGCATTGTTCCACCTGGATCTGAGGTTCCACTATCGGCCGGATTCTCCTCTCCAGCACCCTGGAATAGACTTTCCCGGGGAGGCTGAGGATTGTGATCCCTCTGTAATTGGAACACACCCTCCGGTTCCCCTACTTAAACAGAATGACCACCACCCCTCTTGCAGAGACGTGTCAGCCATGACAACCCTGCAACAACTAGGGACTTGAGATACTCGGGACGGATCTCATCCACCCCTGGCGCCTTGCCACCGTGGAGCTTCTTCACTACCGCAGAGACTTCAGCATGGGTGGGTCCAATTCCGGATGCTCCGCCTCTGCTTCCTCTATGGAAGACATGTCAGTAGGGTTGAAGAAATCCTCCAAGTAGCCTTGCCACCGCCCGACCACATCCTCAGTTGAAGTCAGCAGTCGGGCAGAGCTTTCCCTTCCTGAGGCGCCGGACAGTGGGCCAGAATTTTCTCGAGGCCGACCGATAGTCCTTCTCCATGGCCTCTCAAAACTCCTCCCAGGCTCGAGTTTTTGCTTCCACGCCCGTGCTGCCGCACACTTGGCCTGTCGGTACCTGTCAGCTGTCTCAGGAGACCCACAGGCCAGATGAGCCTTGTTGGCCTCCTTCTTCAGCTTGACGGCATCCCTTATTTCCGGTGTCCACCACCGGATTCGGAGATTGCCGCCACGTCAGGCACCCGCGGCATACCGATTGGGTCATTAGTTCAAAATGTGACTTAGTTTAGTTCAAAATGTGTGAAGATTTATTTGATTTATTTATTTACCATTTAATGGTAGGAATGACTTTTGCATCATCTTTTTACATCACATACCAAATGCCTAAAGTTAATTCTGGCCTTGCTGTTACCAGGTTATATTCTTCGCTAGAGATATGCTGAGCATTGAAAGCAATACGATGTTGACAAATTGGTAACTCAAGTACAGAGGTCGGCCATTTGAACCCTTGCCAAATGACATTTGCAATACTATAATAACAGAATGGAAAAATTCCAAATGTATCATGCCGTGTAATCGTTTATACTCTCTGTGTAGCGTTTTGTTGATCTCTGGAAAGCAATGCCAACATGTGTGCTTAAATTCCCAAATCGTCTCCAGCATCTGTGAGGCTATGCGTACTTTCCCCTGAAGAGCAGTTTTGAGCTTGTTAAGCTGCATTATCATGTCTATCGTGAAGTGTAGCTTTTCTGGCACCACTGGCTGACAAGCCCTTCGCTGACCAGGAAAATTATCACTTATTCCAGACACACAGCAAAGCATTTTGGCACCACTCCTCTGGCAAATCACCTGCACTTTGTTATGCTACAAAAGATCACAATATATGCTTTCCAGCTCATCCAATAACAAATAACACTGTCGATGATTTAAGCACTTGCCATCATTTGTATTGACAATCCAAATGACAAGATTCATTACTCTGTGCATTTAGGGGGAAATGTTTAACCATGCAGTGCCTCTTGATGTAGGAAGCAGTGAAAAGCTAGCGGCTGTCTGTCCAGCGACTTCTGCAGTAAAGCTAAAAGAGCCAGTGTGGGCTCCTGAAATATTTGGTGTGCCATCGGGTGCCATCAACACCAGTTGCATGGGGTTTACCCCCTTGCTGCTCTAAAAATTAAAAATAGTTGTCAGTGCTAGCGACTCTATCATTTCTTCATGTGGCCCAGCAGAATTTGCATACAGTCAAAACAATGCTATTTGTTAAATGTCATCTTGTATTAGGACCTAACACAGATAGTTGAGTAGGCCATAGATTACCTGATGTCTTTAATTTGCTGTCTTGTGATGTTCTCTGCCATTTCTATTATTCTGTCTTCGACAGTCTTTGCAGAGAGAGTCATATCCCTGATTTTCTGCACGATTTCACCTTTGAATGTATTAGTTTACCCTAATAATGCACCGAGCACCAAATCATTGTACGAATCCCAAAACAAGTGAAGTTGGCACGTTATGTAAATCATAAATAAAAACAGAACAGAAATACAATGATTTGCAAATCCTTTTCAATCTATATTCAGTTGAATACATTGCAAAGACAAGTTATCTGATGACAGGTAAACTTTGTAATTTTCCGCAAATTTTAGCTTTCATTAGCATTTGGAATTTGATGCCTGCAATATGTTTCAAAAAAGCTGGCACAAGTGGCAAAAAAGACTAAGAAAGTTGAGGAATGCTCATCAAACACTTATTTGGAACATCCCACAGGTGAACAGGCTAATTGGGAACAGGTGGGTGCCATGATTAGGTATAAAAGCAGCTTCCCTGAAATGCTCAGTCATTCACAAACAAGGATGGGGTGAGGGTCACCACTTAGTGAACAAATGCGTGAGCTGATTGTCGAACAGTTTAAGAACAACATTCTTCAATAAGCTATTGCAAGAAATTTAGGGATTTCATCATCTACGGTCCGTAATATCATCAAAAGGTTCCGAGAATCTGGAGAAATCACTGCACGTAAGCGACAAGGCCGAAAACCAACATTAAATGCCCGTGACCTTCAATCCCTCAAGCGGTACTGCATCAAAAACCGACATCAGTGGGTAAAGGACATCACCACATGGCCTCACTTCAGAACACTTCAGGGAACACTTCAGAAAACCAATGTCAGTAACTACATTTCGTCCCTACATCTGCAAGTGCAAGTTGAAACTCTACAATGCAGAGCAAAAGCCATTTATCGACAGCACCCAGAAACACTGCTGGCTTCGCTGGGCCCGAGCTCATCTAAGATGGACTGATGCAAAGTGGAAAAGTGTTCTGTGGTCTGATAAGTCCATATTTCAAATTGTTTATGGAAACGGTGGACAGCGGACCAAAGTTCAAAGGCCAGCATCTGTGATGGCATGGGGGGTGTATTAGCGCCCAAGGCATGGGCAACTTACACATATGTAAAGGCACCATTAATGCTGAGAGGTACATACAGGTTTTGGAGCAACATATATTGCCGTCCAATGAACGTCTTTTTTATGGACGCTCCTGCTTATCTAAGCAAGACAATACCAAGCCACATTCTGCACGTGTTACAACAGAATGACTCTGTAGTAAAAGAGTCCCGGGACTAAACTGGTCTGCCTGTAGTCAAGACCTGTCTCCTACTGAAAATGTGTAGTGCATAATAAAGCGTAAAATACAACAACAGAGACCCTGGACTGTTGAACAACTTAAGCTGTACATCAAGCAAGAATGGGAAAGAGTTCCACCTGAAAAGCTTCAAAAATTGGCCTCCTCAGTTCCCACATGTTTACTGAGTGTCGTTAAAAGGAAGGGTGATGTAACACAGTAGTAAAAAAGCGCCTTTGCAATGTGTCGCTGCCTTTAAATTCTAACCCACCCTGAAGGAAGTTAAGGAGGTCATCAAATCTGCCCGAACAGCATCAGCACCAGGCCCAAGTGGAGTTCCTTACAAGGTCTTCAAACAGTGCCCCTGCCTGTTGGAGCATCTTTGGAAAATCTTCAGAGTGATCTGGAAAAGAGGGAAGGTGCCTCAGCAGTGGAAGTACGCAGAGGGAGTATGGATTCCCAAGGAGGAGAACGCAACCAACATCGAGCAGTTCAGAGCAATGTCCCTCCTAAGTGTCGAGTGCAAGACCTTCTTCAAGATCATTTCCAATACCTCAGGGGATTTCTCCTGAAGAACACCTATATTGATACCTCGGTCCAGAAGGGAGGAGTCCCAGGAGTTCCAGGGTGTATCGAACACACAGGTGTGGTGACACAGTTGATCCACGAGGCGCAAGAGAGCAGAGGTGAATTGGCAGTGCTGTGGCTGGACTTCGCCAATGCTTAGGGATCGATTCCACACAAGTTGGTGGAGTTGTCCTTGAGCAAATACCACGTCCCAGAGAAGGTCCGCAATCTCATCCTCGACTATTATAACAACTTTAGTCTGAGGGTTTCCTCTGGGACTTCAACATCAGGTTGGCGTCGTCTGGAGAAAGGCATCACAGGTTGCACAATTTCTGTGTCCCTGTTTGCCCTGGCCATGAATATGCTTGTAAAGTCTGCAGAAGTGGAGTGCAGAGGTCCTTTGTACCGATCTGGCACCCAACAACCCCCGATTAGAGTATTCATGGATGATCTCACGGTAACCACAACATCAGTGTCCGGATGCAGATAGCTCCCTTGATCGACTTATCAGTTGGGCAAGAGTGAAGTTCAAGCCCGCTAAGTCCCGGTCCTCAGTCTTGAGGAAAGGAAAGGTATCCGACCGCTTCTGCTTTGGCTTGGGAGACACCACACTTCCATCTTTGTCAGAAAAGCCAGTGAAGAGCCTGGGAAAGCTATTCACCAGCGATCTGAAGGATACCGCTGCTCGTCAAGCTACCAGCGATAACCTCAATACCAGGCTATCAGCTGTGGACAAGTCAGGACTTCCTGGGAAGTTCAAGGCCTGGATCTATCAGCATGGCATCCTGCCTCGTCTCCTCTGGCCGCTGCTGATGTACGAATTTCCCATGACCATCGTGGAGGGTTTTGAGAGGAAGATCAGCTTGTCCCTACGCAGGTGGCTAGGCCTGCCTGTGTGGGCACAATACCAAGCTGCAGCTTCCCTACAGCAGTTTGGAAGAGGAGTTCAAGGTTTCCCGGGCCAGAGAAGTCCTGCTCGACAGAGATTCTGCTGACGGAAAAGCGTCTTCAGCAGGTGTGGAGGTCAGAACAGGAGGGAAGTGGCGTGTCCAGGATGCAGTAGATCGGGCAGAGGCGAGGCTGCAACACAGGAACCTGATGGGGGCTGTGGCTACAGGTCAGGCTGGGCTGAATAGCAACCCGAGGCCATGCTACAGCAGAGCCAGGGGCAAGGAGAGGCAAAAGCTCATCCCGGAGGAGGTTTGCGCTGAGGTGGAGGAGGCTTGCCTCAGCAGAGTGGTCGGCATGAGCAAGGAGGGGGCCTGGACCAAGTGGGAGAGCAAAGCTGACCGCAAGGTCACCTGGACTGAACTCTGGAGGGCGGAGCCACACCAGTTCAAGTTCTTGGTCCAATCAGTCTATGATGTCCTGCCAAGCCCTGCTAACAGGTGATCGAGTCACCTGTGTGCCAGCTCTGCCAGAGAGGAGGATCACTAGAACACATCTTAAGCTGTTGTCCAAAGGCCTTGGGAGATGTCCATCGTTGGCGCCACGACCAGGTCCTGCAGGCAATAGCAGACACCATCTGCACTGGCATCAACACCAGTAGGCACCAACACTCAACCAAGAGCACAACTTCCTTTGTCCGAGCAGGGGAGAAACCTCAACCCTCCAAGAAGACCCAGGGGGGCCTACTCACAATAGCAAGGGACTGGCAGCTCCTGGTTGACCTTGGGAAGCAGTTGCGATTCCCAGGCATCGTCACAGCTACGACTCTCTGGCCAGACATGGTCATGATGTCCGGAGCCAGCAAGCAGGTGGTGCTCCTTGAGCTAACTGTCCCCTTGGGAGGACCGAGTGGAGGATGCTCAGGAGAGGAAGAGAGCAAAGTATGCCGATCTTGTGGCACAGTGCCAGAGGAATGGGTGGAAAGCCTGCTGTGAGCCTATTGAGGTGGGCTGCAGGAGTTTTGCAGGCAAGTCTTTTCATCGGGTCCTGGGGCTCTTTAGGATTTTGTGGACTGCGCAAGCGAAGAGCCATTAAAAACATCTTGGAAGCGTTGGAAAAGGCTCCACGTTGGCTCTGGTTGAGGAGAGGGGAGGCATGGCGTAGTGCGCTACCTGGACACAAGTCGAGGGACTGACCACCCCCGGCTGGGTCGCACGGGTGAGGTTGTCTGATTAAGACCCAAAACACCTCATGAGCCTGGGAGAATCACTGATGTGTCCAAGTTGCACCATGAAGTGTATTATAGTACTAAGTTGATGAAGCACTTGCCAAGCATTTGCCATAGTTCGCTCCAGTTGATCTTTCTTCTCTCCAGGCCTTCCCACCGCCTTCATTGTCCCTGTTTAGCGAGACAGACTTTTTATGTCTCGCAGTCTCCTCCTGCGTGTGCACCTCTTCAACCACCAGTTTCCTCCACTCAGATGTTGTTGCCCTGCGCCAAGACTGCTTGCTTGCTGCAAGGTGAAAACCTACTCTTCCATGCTGGACGTGCCCCAGGGTGTTTTGGTGTCTCAGAGCAGATGTAGCTTGCTGCACAGCATTGGATGGTGTCCATTTCTGTCCTGTAATGTCATCTGAAGTCTAACTTTAGAACACTTGTGCTCCTCTGTTAAACTTGTGAGAGGAAGTTCAAGGACCGCTTTGCCTTAGAGGCTGATGTTGCTTAGACATTGTGGGAGATTGAGCCATTTCTTTGCGCATGCTGTAATGGTACGCACCATCTTCTCAACCAATGTTATTGAGCACCAAAGCTTGAGCTTCCCAGGCAGAAGGGTCTTGTTGATCCTCTCCAGATCGTTGGCGATGTCCTGCCGTAACTGCTGAACTTGATCTGTATCCTTTAGGCTTGCACTATACCAGGCCTGGCCAACCCGCAGCTCCCGAGCCTCATGCAGCTCTTTGGCTGGTTTCATATGGCTCTTACAGGGCTTTCTCATGACAACGTCAAAAACGCTCGGCGCTGACGTTGCCATTCGGAAGCCGGTTTGAGTGACGTCATATGCCGATGTGCGTGAGATGAAAATTGATCATTACAGTAGTAAACAGTCTGTGTCAAGTTCGCTCTCAAAATGGCAGGGGGAAAAAGCACACCAAAACAAAAATATGAAGATGAACAGAGGACGTTATTAACAGAGTTAGAGAGTTTATATTTTTTTGTGGAACGTGATGGCAAGCCATCCTGCCTTATATGTCAGTCGTCATTAGTACATTTCAAAGCTCCAAATCTTCAGCGCCACTTCAGCTTACACCATGCTGACTTTGTCCAGGAATTTCCAAAAGGGACTGAACTTCGCAAGCATAAGTTGGTCACTTTGAAAAGTCAAGCAGCAACATGCATAGTAAGAGAAAAACGCTATTGTAAATTATTGTATTTTTGTTTGCGGACCTGGTTGAACTGAGAGTTTGTGTGTGTGAGACAGTTCACACAATGTTCACAATGTTCATCTCAGTACTGTAGAAGTCAATTTCTGTCATTTTCATGTTGATGTGTGACATAGTACATTTATTTAAAATAAATCTGGCAAAGCAGAGGTGTGTGTGTGAGTGTGTGTGTGTGTTTGTGTGTGTATGAGAGACAGACAGAGAGAGAGAGAGAGAGAGAGAGAGAGAGAGAGAGAGAGAGAGAGAGAGAGTCGCATTAGCATAATCTCTGACCACAGCTGTACATATGAAATATAA
>OMPJ01046028.1:18592-57504 GCA_900312935.1 Carapus acus | reverse complement strand
ATATACTGTCTATATATATATATATATATATATATATATATATATATATATATATATATATATATATATATACATATATATATATATATATATATATACACACAGTATATATATACACACACAAAAAAAAATGTTGTCCCTCACCCCTCCTGGGGTGGTTTTCACCTCAAGCTCAAGACACCTCAACCTCAAGGCCTGGGAGTTTGAGGGTTCTGCGCAGGATCTTAGCTGTCCCTAGGACTGCGCTCTTCTGGACAGAGGTGTCGGATGTTGTTCCTGGGATCTGCTGGAGCCACTCTCCCAGTTTGGGGGTCACTGCTATATGTAATTTTTTGCGTGAATCCACAAGTGGTATAATATTGATCTAGCATATGGTATTCCCGCTGGGGTCGTATCCACAACATCCAGGCTCCAATAAAAGCATGAAGATTCACAAACTTATACAACACATAAGTCTCCTCTTTTCAACTCTTCCAGTCTTTTGACCTTCAGCTCTCCTCCAGTTATAGTCACAATAGACAATACCAACAACACCATAACATCTCTTCCCAGCAGATTTACTGGGCAGCTTGAACAAAACACTACTTACTGCAACAGTATTTGTGCCCTCTGGATCTTCTATAAACAAGGGTCATGTGTATGGGGCTTTGCTCAAGGAGTTGAATAGACCTTTCGATGATATTTGGACACGTCATCAGTGAGAAACCCAGGGTCATAGGCAATGTTCCCGCTAATATTTCACGTGCCTGAGCAAACTCACAAACTCTCTGCGCAGCATTTACTCCACCTCACCTCTCTAACCTCCGCCGCACTGTTAGCGACTCGCTAAGCCATGTGCTGAGATAGTAGGAGCAGTGCGCGATTGCGCAAGCGCGCAGTTTAGAGGGAACATTGGTCATAGGGTGTTTCGGGTCTTTAATCTTCACACACCCTCTCCTGGGCAACCCGGACGGGGGTGATCAGTCCCGGACTTGTGTCCAAGTGGCGTGTTGCTCCACAGATCCCCCTTGCGGATCCCCAGCCACCTTGAGGCCCTCTCTGCAGCCTCCAGTATGCTCTTGGTGGCTCTCTTAGAATGCAGTCCCTTCACTCCAAGGACTGAGTGAGGATTTGCACAAGTTAATGGCCAGCGTGGCCACGACATCCAACCTCAAAAGGCTCACAGCTGGCTTTCCAGCCATTCCTCCGGCAATTACTGATGAGCTCGGCATTTTTGGCTCTCTTCTGCTTGTTGGCCTAATCCATGCTGTCGTCCCAGGGGACAGTCAATTCTATTAGAACCATTTGCTTGGTGGACTCCGATGTTAACACCATCTCTGGGCGGAGAAGAGTTGTTGTGATGTTATCTGGGAACTTGAGCTGTCTGCCGAGGTCATCTTGGAGTTTCCAGTCGCGAGCGGTAATGAGGAGCCCCCTGAAGAGCTGGCCTGGTGTTAATTTGCCTTCTGACCTGGTCTAATCAAAGAGATTGACTGATTGGCAGCCTGAGTCTTGCTGTGCTGGATCGCCGTGCAGATGGTGTCCGCCAAGGATATAATATCGGTCTCTGCAGCGAGGGAAGTGTTTCAGCTGACTTTCTCCGCACCCACAACATAGCCCCAGAGATGGCGAGGATTCCCCGCTCCCCGTGGATTGTCATCCCCAGGGACAGGCGACGGAGACGGTGGAGAGACAGGAAGCAAAAGCGGGGCTGCAGAACTGGCGCACAAGCGAGGCTAAGGAGGCAGCCCTTTCAACCACCGCTTCCCAGTATCTTCCTTTCTAATCCCAGATCCCTCGTCAACAAGATCGATGAATTTAGACTTCAGGTAGCAACTGACAACACCATCAAAAATAGTTGCGCTCTGATAATAACAGAATTCTGGCTAAACTCATCAATACTGGACTCAGCTATCGAGCTAACGGGCTATGCGACACAGCGTCACAATAGGACCGGCGACTCTGGTAAGAACAAAGGAGGCGGCCTCTGTTTACATCAACAACAGCTTGTGTACAAACACCTGTCACACCCGGCACATGGACTGCACATGAACGTCTGCCCTCAGGCAGGTGTTTTAGGGCAATCAAATCTCGGACAACTAGACTTAAGAACAGCTTTTACCCATCTGCCATAAGTCACCTGAATAGTTCCAAAACAGAACAGTTAACAGGAAATGCTTAACACTCCGGTCAGTGTTGAAAGCATTTACATTTATACTTACATTCATATTAGGCTTCTACACTATCCCGGTCTGCTCAAACATTCCCACTCCATCTGCGCTGCTATCTTATCATATCATATTTATACTGATATTTATATTTATAACTGTATTATAATGTATATATTGTGTGTTTATATTTTGTGTACAGTATATAGAAACTCTTTCTTCTTTCCTCTTCTTCTTTTCTACTTGAAATATTTACACCAGAATGCAGGCACCTTAGTTTCGTTCCACAGATCAATTGCTGTAATGACAATAAATTATTCCTGATCCCTGATCCCTGATCCTCTGCTCTCCGCAGCTCTGCCCGGGTGATCTTATGGGACTCTGCTCCCAACGAGTCCATGCTCCCAGCTTGGACATGACAACCATCCTGCTGCATCGGCCTTCTTCCTCCTCCGCTCTTATCTTGTCCTGAATCAGCTGACGTTTTTCCTTTCCTTGGGCTTGGTCGTACCGTAGCTTTGGAATGCAACCCAGACCTGCCCGCCCCGTTGCGATGGAGCCCACCAGCATCTTGTGCCTCAGTCCCACTTCAGCTCTGGTGATAGCCTCTGGAGCCTGCCACTTTCCCCCTGTCCTCACAAGGATCCCTGCTGATGCGACTTTGACGTCTACAGAGTCCCTGTACATCATTGCCTCTCTGGGGCGGGTGACTTTGAACTCCTCTGTTAGTCCACTGAGAGGGAGCTACAGCTTGGTGATATGGACATACAGGGAGATGCTGCTCAAGGGTCGAGGGAGCCCCAGCCATCTCCTGAGAAACTGACTGATGGATTACTCCAGCGCTTCTACCGTTGTTATTGGTACCTCGCAGACCAATCAAGCCAGAGAGCTGCCAGGTCTCCTTTGCTCTCCCTTGCCTCCCGGATCAGCTGCGTCACCACTCCTATGTGCTCCAGGCATTCAGATATTCCCGGAACTCCCCCCTTCTGTACTGAGGTGTTGAGGTAGGTGTTCTGCAGAAGAAAGTCTGTCAGCCGTTGGGACACGATCGAGAAGAAAATCTTGCTCTCCACACTGAGCAGTGAAATAATCCAGAACTGCTTGATGCCGCAAGAGTCCTCTTCTTTCGATATCCAGACACCCACAGCGTACCTCCACTGAGCTGCAACTTTCCCTCTCCACCTGATCACCTTCAGGATCTTCCAGAGACGTACAAGGAGCCGTGGACACTGTTTGTAAACTTTGTATGGTACGCCGCTGGGGCCAGGAGCAGAGCTAGATCTCGCAGCTCTGACAGCCTCTTTTACCTCTCTCATGGTGGGTTCAGAGCAGTCGAATTGGGTCGCTGGTTCTGGTAGCGCCACCAATTCTCTGCAGGGCCCAAGGTCGTGGGCTGTCAGGCTGTCGCTGAAGGCGGCGTTGGAAATCATGGTTGATCTCCTCAACGAGGCAAGTGAGGTGGCCACTTCGTCTCTGGCCCAGAAGCTTCTTGGTGAAACCGAAGGGTTTGAAAATGAAAGCGCCATGTTTCCGAGCTCTTTCCTTGCCCTTCCTTTGGTGCCACTCCGCCCTCCTCAGCGAGATGAGCCTCTTCCTTATGATGCTTGTGAGTTCTGACAGAGCTGTTCTCTCCTTCTCCTTAGCTGCCTTGAACTGACGTCTGAAGGATTTTAGCTCATGTCTCAGCTGGCTGATCTTTGCTTCTCGACGGTTGAACTTCCCTGGCTTGCTTGACTCTCACCTCTGCTCGACACCGAACCGCTCTGCGCCCATGTTCATTATGATGGTGCACATGGTCTCAAGTTTCTGGTCGACGCTGCCCTTTGAGATGGTTTCCAGGCACTTGTCAACATCCTCATCCAGGTTTCGCCACTCCTTGTTGTTTGTGGCAGGCCACATCACCCTTCGATGTTCCGATTTCCTGCTTGGGGTGGGAACTACTGTTGCTTGGAGGTGCCGGGCACTGTAGGGTGTATCCAGACCCGACAACTCCTCCGTCTCACCAGGGTCTGTGGTCGGTGCCATATGGGGTGTTGCACCAACTGCCGTTCCTGAGCGCTGTTCCACTTGGTCCCTCTTAAGGCAGGCCATCTTTGCCTGGTGGATCTTCAGGCCTTTGTGGTTCTTGCAGACTTTGCCGCAAATAGAGACTGCATTCGTAGTCCATTGTCTATTTGCTTGGGTCATTACCAGTGGATCAGTCCGACTGGGATACTCATGCAGGTTGGGCTGCAGGTTGGGGGGGCTAGCCCTTCCTGCCCCGGTTGCCATCTATCAGAGATGTCCTCCAGCTGTCGCCACTCTGTTCGTGGGTGTCATCCAGACTTTCCTGGAAGTCACTGGCTAGGCCAGATAGAATAGGAGTTGAATACACTTTTCGGTGATACTTGGACACGTCATCAGTGAAGAACCCAACAGTCCATAAGCTGATCACATTAACATGTCAAGTCAAGTCAAGTCAAGTCAATTTGATTTGTATAGTGCCAAATCGCAACAGAAGTTATCTCAAGGCGCTTTACAGGATGGAGCAGGTAGTGCTCCTCAGCGTGTAAACAGTCAAGGTCTATGGGATGGACACATAGACTCCCAACACATCCCCCATTTGCGACAGTGGCAAGGAAAAACCTCCCCTCAAGGGAAGAACTTAACTTGAAAGATATTCAAGTTTAAATCAGCTGACAGTCAGAGGAGGGTACAGGAAGAAAATCAAACTGCTTCAACGATGCACACATCTGTCAATGAGCTCTGTGCCCTTAGAGAACTGACACTGTAAGACTGGAACTCAAAGATTATCTTATGAACTAAAACTTAAAAGCATTAGTGTGTAAAAATGCTGTGAGTAAGAAGAGTTAGGAGTGATCGACAGGGCGTCTGCCCGTGTTATAGTGACGGTCTGTGCGTGAATGAAGCATAACCACCGAACAGTCGCTTTGAAGAAAAGAGAAATAAGCGAGATCAGACACATACTGGCCAACACACCAAAGTGAACTCAGCGATAACCCCTGAACTATCCACATACACCTAGGGTTTCCACTACATTTAATGGTCCTTTGAGCTGGATAACAGAGTTCACATCAGAGATGGATCAGTCTTCAGAGCATGGGGCTCGTGGTGCATGCCCCAAACGACATTGTTGTCCCCCAGCCCACTACGCAGACTATGATATGGATCATTAGGGCTACATGAGTCAGAAATACAGAGAGGACGCAGATGCTCATCTTCAGGGGGGAAGGGCCAGGATGACCCCCCTCACCCAAGAGCATAGCTCTCCCCCTTGGAGCCGCCAGCAGAGGCAGGATGCTGTCCTTCAAGATTTGGACTTGTGCTACGGTGCTGAGGACCCCTGGCACATCCCACAGTATCAGCTAGCCCCTCTGCAGTCACCAGAGAGGGAGTAACAGGAACGGTTCCATGAACGCTCTGCTCCTCTACATCCAATGCTGCGTCCCAGATACCAACCAGAGGACCTAAAGGTAGAATTAGAGGACATACATCAAGAGAGACACCTCCTCCAGCAGAGCCAGCGTCTCATGTCAGCAGGTCTGGTGGAGCTCAGAGCACTGCTAACAGAAATGAGACAGTTAGATGGTGCTCAGCATCTACAAAGCCCATCCTCTCCTCACCAGCCTGAACCCACATGATGGCAGGCCTGTTACTTGCTGATTTACCACCCCCACCACCACCACATGTTCAACCAGCAGCCGACCCTCCATATGTTAAAGATGAATCTACTTCGGTCCCTATTACTAAGCTGCCAGAGAGCCTGCTACAAGTCCAGCAGCCAGCATATGGCGTCGCTCCAGTTTGCTTCAGTTTCAGCCTCCATTGCCATCATTCGGTTCGCCTCCAGCTGAACCCAAGCTGCATATGGTGGGCCTAAGACTGAGCCAAGTTACACTCCCCAGCAACGTCCAAGTGGTTCATGGACGCAGCCACAACCAGTGCCTCCAGTCGAGACCTCCCACATTCCAGAGGCAAGCTACTATGGACCACGCCCAAACATCCGCAACTTCTCTTGTCGTGACCTAAGTGAGTTTGCTCGCATTAAGCTTTCATTAGAGAACCTGTTACCCCCAAATGCCCCAGAACTGTTTAAGTATCAAGTGTTAGTCGATCACCTGCAACTAGAGGAGGCCCGGTAATAGCAGACGCTTACCTAAACTCTCCAATGCCCTTCTCCGAAACGATGACTGCACTGACGACAAATTTGGCTAACCGCACCAGATTGCATTGAGACTGCTGTGTTGGACTCACCAGACATCAAACGAGGAGATGTTGTTGGATTCAAGAAGTTCGCATTCCAAGAACAGTCACTGGTGGGCTTATTAAGGGCATTACGCTCTGAAGGGGAAGCAGAGTTTAAGTGTGGCTCACATGATGCTCGCCTGCTGAGGTAATTACCACCTGAGCAGAGAGAGACGAGTTTCGTCGCTGCATGTTCCATCGAGGCTCATGGACTGACACCTTACCTGGTGTCAGGACTCTGAACGACAGTTAGCAGCGAGAGGGGTTAAAGTGAAGCCACTGCCCCGCCCTGATGGTCTCCAGGGTTATCGCCCCACTACTGTTCTCCATGGGAGGAACGACGCAGACAAGAGACCAATGGTTCAATCCCCCGGCACCTCCTTTAAAGGAAGCAGGAGTCAACCTTACTGTCCATTCTGCAATAATGAGTGCAATAACGCACTATCTCAGCCAGTGTGCAGCAGTTTCCAGGCTGACCAAGGACCAGCTGACAGAGTGGATAAAGAGGAACAAGAGGTGCTAGCGCTGTGCACGACCACATCAAGCTGCACAGTGCAACCTGAAGAAGCCATGTAGCCTCTGCCAGGGAAAACACCTGCAGGTGCTGCATGAGGTCAACGTGAGATCACCTAGTAAGTAAGTAAGTAAAATTTATTTATATAGCACCCTTCACAGTAATGAAAACACAGAGTGCTTTACATTAAGACAGATAAAACAGATAAAACCGAACCAGTGAGCGCAAAAACCTCTTAACAGGATCTGCCCCATCTTGACACATCGACCAAACTAATAGACAAATAAATAAATAAATAAGTAGCAAAAAAAAAAACAGTGCATCGTCAGGTGTGAGTGCAGTTTTTATCGGGAGACAGGATCAAATATTGCACAATGAGAAGAGTAAAAATAGGGCTTTGAGCCTATGCTGAAAAGGCTTGACGGAAGAGGTAGGTTTTTAATTGTTTTCTAAAGCTATCTATGGACTCGACCTCTCTCAGAGCCTGAGGGAGTGCGTTCCAGAGACGTGGCGCCACTACTGCAAAGGCCCGGTCTCCCTTGGTTTTTAATTTGGTGCGGGGCACTGCCAGGAGCCCCTGATCAGCTGACCGCAGAGAGCGGCTGGGGGTGTGCCGGAGGATGAGCTCACCGATGTAGCTGGGAGCAGAGCCATGGATAGCCTTAAAACTGAAAGTTAATAGCTTGTAATGAGATCTGAAACTTACAGGTAGCCAATGTAAGGCAGCAAGAATTGGTGAGATGTGAGAGGATTTCTTTGACCTGGGGCCTCATTTACTAACCGTGCCCAGAAAAGCTTCTATTTTCGATGGTGAGGACGAGCCGAAAGAACAAAAAAATCTGCAGTTACTAAACGTGCGTAAGCCGGTCGCACGCACACACCTACACAATCGGCAATGATAACTGTCACCTGTGCGCAACTGCCGCGCTCGTGCACATTTGGGGTCATTTGCATGAAGAAACGCCCTCAATAGACCATATATGGTAGGGACGATCCCCTTGTAAACACGCTTCTCCTCCAAACCGGCAACATAGAGAAAAGGCGAAGAGGAATGACTTTTCAGGCACAGATTCTTGTCAGCGAAGTAGAAGACCACTAGCAATAATTGTTTGGGACGATAAATTCAAATATGTCTTCAATAACCAAAACTGCAGCTTGAGAGAAGATGGCAACAGCCGTTAACGCTATTGGGTCGCCCGAGAGATCGGTGACAAAAAAAAAAGGTTTGACATCAAGATCCCTGCTAAAAAGCGCGTTGCAGCCCACAGAAGAAAAACATCTTGTATTGGAGCCGCTCATCCACACAGCTGTTTCGCAAAATAAACGACTCGTGTTCCTCCGGGCCACCGGGCACCAACGTTCAAAAGGGTCATACTGGAACCGCAAATTATTTGTGTATTCACAAAATGAAATCCTCTGCTGTTAACATTATTGCTATGAGCGACGTGTACAATCTATTGCACCTATGATGTTGGTGCCGGCGATGGCATGAAATCCCTGCTTGATTTCTATTTGTTGGTGGTGTTGGAACGGGAATTGAATGTAGTCCGGGGCTAAAGAAATGATTTCCTCTAAGACCGCTGGCATGATTCTAGCGACCGTTGGCTGTGAGATGCCGCATATGTCCCCGATCTCCCGTTGGAACGTCCCGGTGGCCGAGAATCTCAGGATGGACACAACCTGAATGTGCACAGGATAGCTGTGGAGAGTTTTGTCTCCCGCTTGAAAATAGGGTGTAGATCACGGCACAGATCTATCAGTATATGTTTTGGGAAGCGGTACCTGCCGGAGAGGAACACGGTGCTCTCCTCGAACACATCTGCGCGCTCCCTCCGAAGCGCACGGTGCTCTAAATCCTCAAGCAGCGCCAGCCAGGCCATGGTGCGTTTAAAGTGTTTATAGCTGGAAGATGGTGCCACAAGAGAGGAGCCCGATAGTTAAAAGCCCAGACCCCTACTACTCCTACTGAGCTTAGGAATCACCAGTGAACCTGCGTTTTCGGATTGCAGTGCTCCAGATGGATGATAAGGCACAATCAGCTCTTGAAGGTATGATGGTGCCTCATTATTGAGCGCCTTGTAGGTGAGGAAAGGGATTATAAATTCTATTCTCGATTTTATGGGCAGCCAGTGCAGAGAAGCTAACACTGGAGAGATGTGGTCTCTTTTCTTAGTTCGTATCAGTATACGTGCAGCAGCATTCTGAACCAGCTGGAGAGCCTTCAGGGTCTTGTTGCTAGAGCCTGCTGATAAATGGATTGTATCAGCATTGTGTCAACACCTGTCAACACCTGTTTATGTTTTGTGCCAGTGTTGTGTTGTGTTGCGTTGAGCTGCATTTGTATAGATAACAACATAATTATGAGACATGAGCTGCTCCCTGAGATGAACGGGTCGCGCATTTGTCCTCCAGCCAGCAAAGTCAAACAGAGACACACTTGCGTCGAAGGTTATTCGAAATTATTTCCTGCAACACTGCCAGCATAATTCTGCTTGGGGTCGCTGCAGCGGTGAGGTGCTGCATATGTCTCCAATCTCATACTGAAATGTCCTGGTTGACTAAAATCCCAGGGTGGACGCAAGCTGGGTGTGAACTGGGATGTCTTTGCTATCATTTGTCTCCTGCTTCAACATTTTGAATCACGGCAGTCATCCGAGCCCCTCCCCGAGCTGCCACCTTAATGTGGTGGAGGGGTTTGAGTGCACGAATGATCCTGAGAGCTAAGTTGTCAGGAGCCCCTGTAGGGGTCTCCCAAGGCAAAAAGGTATCAGGTGACAGGTCTGACTAACAGCAGCTCCAGACCCCATATGAAGAGGAAACAACATCGGAAGTCTATGTCAACCGGATTGGCGTCACCGGGGCCCCACCCTGGAGCCAGGCCCGGGGTTGGGGCTTGTCACCCTGCTACCCTGGTGGCCGAGCCTCGGGCGGGCACAGCCTGAAAAGGCAACGTGGGCCCACCCTCCAGTGGACCCACCACCTGCAGGAGGGGTGGGAAGGGGTTGGTGGATTGTGTTATAGGTGGCCGGTCAATCCTGGGGGGGCCTCAGAGACCTAACCTTGGGACAGATCAGCTGACTTTTGGAACATGGAACGTCACTTCACTGCGGGGGAAGGAGCCCTAACTGCTATGGGAGGTGGAGCGTTTCTGACTAGAAATAGTAGGGCTCACCTCTACGCACAGCCTGGGCTCTGGATCCCAACTTCCCGAGAGAGGCTGGACTCTCTTCAACTCTTGAGTTGCCCATGGGGAGAGGGGGCGAGCTCGACTGGGCTCATTAATAGTCCCCCAGCTCTGCCATCACGTGTTGGAGTTGTCTGCGGTGAACGAGAGGGTTGTGTCTTCAGGCCCTGCGGGGGAAGGAGCCCGAACTGCTATGGGAGGTGGAGAGTTTCCGACTAGAAATAGTAGGGCTCACCTCTACGCACAGCCTGGGCTCTGGATCCCAACCTCCCGAGAGAGGCTGGACTTTCTTCAACTCTGAAGTTGCCCGTGGAGAGCGGCGGCGAGCTGGACTGGGCTCATTAATAGCCCCCCAGCTCTGCCATCACGTGTTGAAGTTATCCCCGGTGAACGAGAGGGTTGTGTCTCCGCGCCGGGGGACAGGTCTCTCCCTGTTGTTTCGGCACTTGAGCCAAGAAACAGTGCAGAGTACCCAGCCTTCTTGGATGTCCGTCGAGTCCATCGTGCTACTGGGGCACTTTAACGCCCACACAGGCAATGACAGCTCTGCCAGAAGGGGTGTGATTGGGAAGAATGGCGTCCCTGATCTGAACCCGAGCGGTGTTTTGTTGTTAGATTTCTGTGCCAGTCACAGTTTGTCAATAATAAACACCATGTTCGGACATAAGGGTGTCTGTGCACTTGGTACCAGGACACCCTAGGCCGGAGGTCAATGATTGATTTTGTAATCGTGTTATCTGACCTCCTGCCACACGTTTCAGACAACCGGGGGAAGAGAGGGGCTGAGCTGTCAACAGATGGTTAGTTGGACCCGTTGGCAGGGGAGGAAGCAAGGTACCGGCAGGCCAAGCGTGCTGCAGCCTGGGGTGACGTGGAAGCAGAAACCTGGGCCTGGGAAGAGTTCGGAGGGGCCATGGAGAAAGGCTATCGGTCGGCCTCGAGAGGGTTCTGGCAAACCGTCCGGCGCCTCAGGAAGGGAGAGCAGTGCCTGACCAACAATGACAATGTTTACGGTGGAGGCGTGGAGCTGCTGACCTAAACTGAGGATGTGGTCAGGTTGTGGCGGGAACACTTCGAGGATCTCTTCAACCCCTGACATGTCTTCCACAGAGGAAGTAGAGGCGGAGGACTCGGAGGTGGATTTGTTCATCACCCAAACTGAAGTCGCTGAGGTAGTTAAGAGGCTCCACAATGGCAAGGCACCGGGAGTGGACGAGATCTGCCTTGGGTACCTCAAGTCTCTGGATATTGCAGGGCTGTCATGGCTGACATGCCTATGCAACATGGCATGGCAGTCAGGGATAGTGCCCCTGGACTGGCAGACCGGGGTGATGGTCCCTCTGTTTACGAAGGGGGACCGGAGGGTGTGTTCCAATTACAGAGGGATTACACTCCTCAGCCTCCAAGGCAAAGTCTATACTAGGGTACTGGAGAGGAGAATCCGTCCGATAGTGGAACCTCAGATCCAGGAGGAACAATGCGGGTTCCGTCCTGGCTATGGAACAGTGGACCACCTCTATACACTCAGCAGAGTGCTGGCGGGATCATGGGAGTTTGCCTAACCAGTCCACGTGTGCTTTGTGGACCTGGAGAAGGTATTCGACCGAGTCCCTCGTGGTGCTCTGTGGAGGGTTCTCCGGAAGTATGGAGTCCATAGCCCCTTATTACGGGCTGTTCGGCCTCTATACGATCGGAGCAGGAGCTTGGTTGGCATTGCCAGAAGGAAGTCAGACCTATTCCCAGTACATGTTGGCCTCCAGCAGGGCTGCCCTTTGTCACCGGTCCTGTTCATTATTTCAAGTGGAGAAGTTAAAGTATCATAGGGTCCTGTTCACGAGTGAGGGTAGCATGGAATGGGTGATCGACCGACGGACCGGTGCAGCAGCGGCAGTGATGCAGTTGATGTAGCAGTCCGTCATGGTGAAGAAGAGGCTGAGCTGGAAGGCAAAGCTCTCTACTTATCGGTCAATCTACGTCCCTACCCTCACCTACGGTCATCAATTTTGGGTCTGAAAGGACTGAAAGGACAAGATCTCGGATACAAACGGTCGAAATGAGCTTCCTCCGCTGGGTGGCGGAATGCACTCAACGCGATAAGGTGAGGAGTTCTGTCACCTGGGGAGGAGCTCAAAGGAGCCAGCTGAGTTGGTTCAGGCATCTTTTCCGAATGCCTCCTCGGCGCCTTCCCAAGGAGGTGTTCCGGGCATGTCTCACTGGGAAGAGGCCCCGAGGAAGACTCAGGAGGCGCTGGAGGGACAATGTCTTCCAGCTGGCCTTGGAATGCCTTGGGGTCCTCCCAGAGGAGATGGAGGAGGTGTCTGGTGAAAGGGAAGCCTGGGCTTCCCTTCCGAGACCGCTGCCCCCGCAACCTGGCGGTGATAAGCGGCAGAAGATGGATGGAAGGATGGATAGTTGCGTTCTGATAATAACAGAATCCTGGCTAATGTGGATGTGTTGGGTGTCTGTGTGTCCATCCCATAGCCCCTGACTGTTTACATGCTGAGGAGCACTACCTGCTCCATCCTGTAAAGCGCCTTGAGATAACTCCTGTTAAGATTTGGCGCTATACAAATTAAATTGAATTGAATTGAATTGAATTGAATTGAATTGAATTGAATTGAATTGAATTGAATTGAACTCATCGCTACCGGACTCAGCTATTGAGCTAACGGGCTATGCGCCACGGCGTCATGACAGAACCGGTGACTCAGGTAATAACAGAGGAGGCGGTCTGTGCGTGTACATCAACAACACCTGGTGTGCAAACACAGCGACCGGTCAGGGCAGTTGACCGCCCACCTGTAGCCCGGCCTTCCCGAGGTTTCCACCCTTGAGGGCAGGTTTCTTATTAAATGCAGACCCATTTACCTACCCAGAGAGTTTAACGAGGTCATGATCACCGCTGTTTACATAGCACCAGACGCTAATGTTAACATAGCAGTCGGACTGTTACATCATGCCATTAGCGCCCAGCTAAACAAGCACCCCAACGCCGTGCACATTGTTGCTGGGGACTTTAACCATGTGGACTTAAAACCAGCGCTTCCCAAGTTTCACCAACGTGTTAAGTGTGCCACAAGGGGAGCAAACACATTGGACAAGGTCTTCACAAACATTAAGCAGAGCTACAGGGCAAAATCTCTTGCACACCTGGGCCAGTGCGACCACGTATCCTTATTTCTCATCCCGGTTTATATTCCACTCAGGAAAACAGCACCAGTTACAACAAGGACAACCTGGAGTTGGCCGTAAGGAGCCTCTCAGCAACTGGAGGACTGTTTCAGGAAGACTGATTGGGGCATTTTTGAACACCCAGACCTGGAGGTTTTTGCTGACCGTGTTCGGTGCAACATCAAGCACTGCACAGACACTGTCACAGTAAGAAAACAGTCTTTCCCAATCAGAAGCCCTGGATGACCAGCAAGGTCCGAAAGCTGCTGAATGAGAGGAGCACTGCTTTTAGGTCTGGCGACGCAGCCCTCTACAGCACGGCTCGCGCCAACGTGAAACGGGGCATCCGAGAGGACAAGTTGGAGTACAAAAAAAAGGTCGAGGACCACCTGGAAAGCAACAACAACAGGCAGGTATGGTTGGGTGTCCAGCACATCACCAACTAGGACCGACCATGGTGCTGTGGGAGGCGATGCAGCCCTGGCAGAGGACCTCAACCACCACTTTGCCAAGTTGAAGGTGGAATCTTCAGAGACCCCCAGAGCCTATCATATGACAAACGACGACCTCACTTTCAGGGTAGAGGAGCAAGAGGTGAGACGCACACTGTGGGCCATCAACTCTCGCAAGGCAGCGGGACCCGATGGCATTCCCTGACGTGTGTTTAAGGACTGTGCAGATGAGCTGGCTGGGGTTCTGACCAGGATCTTTAACCAGTCTCTGTGCCAGTTCATGGTCCCACCCTGTCTGAAGTCTTCCACTATTGTGCCTCTGCCGAAAAAACAATCTCCCGGCAGTCTTAATGACTTCAGACCAGTTGCACTGACCCCCATAGTGATGAAGTGCTTTGAGAAGCTTGTCAAAAAGCACATTAGGTCATTCATCTTGCCCACGTTTGATCAGTTTACCTACAGAACAGTTTACCTACAGAGAAAACAGGTCTACTGAAGACGCAGTGGCAACGGCTATCCATGCTGTTCTTTCTCATCTGAAACAGCAGGGGAACTACGCACAGCTGCTCTTCATAGACTTCAGCTCTGGATTCAACACCATCCTCCCCCACAAGCTGGTGAAAAAACTGTTGGACGTAGGTCTCCCGTACTCCACCTGCCTTTGGATCAAGGACTTCCTCTCCCAGCGCACCCAGAGGGTCAGAGTAGGCCGGCACCTCTCCACAGCCATCAGCTTCAGCACAGGCTCACCTCAGGGCTGCGTGCTGAGCCCCCTTCTCTACACCCCCTATACCCACGACTGCGCCTCCACCCATCACAGAAACACCATCATCAAGTTTGCTGACGACACTACAGAAGTGAGGCTCATCACTGGAGATTATGAGTCAGCCTACAGGGATGAAGTGGAGTGGCTGTCGTAATGGTGCCGAAACAACAACCTGCTCCTGAACACGGACAAAACCAAGGAGCTTGTTGTTAATTTCAGGAGGAGGACCCACAACATCATGCCTCTGATCGATGGGAAGTGTGTGGAGAGGGTCTCTGATTTCTGATTCCTGGGAGTCAACATCAGGGAGGATCTGACCCGGGGACCACACACTACTGGACTGGTGAAAAAGGCTCAGAAGAGACTCTATTTCCTGAGGATTCTAAGGGGATATAACATCTCAGAGAAACTTCTGAAATCCTTCTATCGCTGCACGGTAGAGAGCATCCTCACCTACTGCCTCTGTGCATGGTTCTCCAACAGCACAGTAGCGAAGAGGGTTATTCAGACCGCCCAGAGGATTATTGGCAGCCCTCTCCTCTCACTGCAAGAACTCTACATTCACATTGCATGAGAAATGCAAAAAGGATACTTCAGGAGCCATCGCACCCGGCACATGGACTGTTTGAACGTCTGCCCTCAGGCAGGCTTTTTAGGGCAGTCAAATCCAGAACTACAAGACTTAAGAACAGCTTTTACCCAGCTGCCATTAGTCACCTCGACAGTATCAGGACAAAACAGCTTACAGGGAATCCTTAACACTCCGGTCAGTGTTAAGGATTTACATTTACATTTACAATTACATTTATATTTACATTACAGTTGAGCATTTACATTTATTCATTACGGTCGACTTTAACATTTCCACCCCATCAGCGCTGCTATTACTATTTCTATTGAAATAGTTAGTTAGTATTTATATTTATAGTTAGATGGAGCGCAGAAAATGAAATCGAATGTGTAAATCAAATAAACACATAATGACTTAACGCAGTTCCCATGTATTTACTTACACCGCAAATCAGGTCAGATCAAATCTAAATGTAGGTGAATGTCAATAATAGCGCTTTGAATGTATGTCCCACTGTTTTACTGGTTAGCGTACCTGTGCACTGAGATCGATAGGGCTAGATATTATGCGTAGAGTGAGGTGTGAGTAAGTTAACACACGTTTTTGCCCCGAAAAGTGTGTACACACTATGCACAGTTGATAAATGAGGCCCCAGGAGAGTAGCTGAAATCTTTCACTGCCCTCCCCACACCCACACCTGTTGATGCATGGAAAGCTTTTGTGGCTCCCCATGCTTTTGTTTCTGTCGAATGCAGGTCAGAATGGCTCTTTCAGAGTAAGAGATTCCTGACCAATGTTCCTGTTAATTTTTCACGTGTCTGAGCAAACACACAAGCTCCCTGCGCAGCATTGACTCCACCTCACCTCCTTTACCTCTACCGCACCATTGGCTGGCACGCTAAGCCATGTGCTACAGAAGAGGAGGAGCAGTGCGTGAATTTGCAAGCATGCAACTTAGAGGGAACGTTGTTCCTGACCCCTGCTCTAAGACCTGACAGCCAGATAGTTGTGGGAGGCTGTCCTTGGCCGTGTGACTGTAATGATAGTTATCTATCACCCTGTCTCCTGTTTTACAGCAAGAAGTACATCTGCAGCATTGGAAGCGTGACGAAGTAATTTCGTCACAATCCCCAAACTTTCATCAGCGACAATCACATTATTATTATATTATGTATATAATTAGTATATATTAGTATACTATTATATTAGTATAATAGTGTATTATTATATGTATTATTATTACAAATCACATTAATGACTTGCATTTTACAGGTTCCACATTGTAACCAACGTAAATTCAACCAACTACCAATTGGAATTCAGTGTTTCCCAGGATTGAGTGCTGGGCCCATTACAGCTCTCTCTTTACATTCTTTCTTTTGGAAATCTCATGCAGAGCTTTTGCATTGAATTCCACTTATACGCATTTGACACTGAACTCCATGTATTCATAAACCTTACTGGTGCCTTGTGGAGTTTGGTCTGTACTTGCTCTATTTTTGAAAGCACATTGAGATTCTGTTGTGATTTGGTGCTATACAAATAGACTTTATTTGAATTGATTGGAACTCACTTTTATATTAACAGTATTGCCACCTCTACATTTTCATCTTTGTAATATTGTAAAAGATTAGATTGTTTCTCACAATGACGAATGCTGAAACCTTAATGTACGCATTTGTGACGACAATACTTAAGGTATATAGCTGCAGTACAGGTTCAAAAGCACAGTCAAACTACGGAGCTCTGTGCAGTGAGGCAACAACACTAACAACTACATCAATGTTTAGCTCATCTCTCTTTCTGTCTTTCCTGCTGTCTCTGCCCATTCTGTGCTCAACCAGTGCATAAGACCTGAACATCGGGAGCACTAGGATGAAGTATCCTCTTCAACAGTACATAACATCCTTCATGTAGCATTGCATTTTAAAGTCTTTAACTACATAGTACAGAGAAGTGAAAACTAGCCATTCATGCTGGACAGAAAGAATGATTGTGAACATTGACTGTTGGTCCTCATAAATCGATATCAGAGACATAGGTGATTGAGTCTGGACATGGCATTTCGAGAGAGGAACAAACCTGCAGTGGTGCCAATGACAAACACATTGAGAAATTTTCTGCTGCAGGACAATGCATCCCATCCTCTCCAAGAGTCCTGCTCCTCCTCCTCCACGGCAGTGGCTGAATCGACTTTGGAATGCATCGTTGTTTTCATCACATCATCATTTTGCTTTTTCCCTTTGCCAACCTCCAGCTCGTGTTTCCCTTTCTCTGGGATGAGGAAACAAGGACTACAGGTTAACAAATCATACTGCTGTTATCTACTCCTCTGGTTATTTCCCTGGGTATTGATTGGCACCCTCTACTGTTCTGCTGGTCCTCTGCCTGTTTCTTGACAGGTCGAGGGGTTGATAGGTTTCAACCGCATGAAAGGGGCAAGCTCTGAACTAGTCTGCCTTGCTTCCTTTTTGGACCTGCAACTGCTGTTGTGATTATCTTTTTTCCCTTTTTGGCCATAGTTTTTGCCTTCTTTGACCTTAAATTAATGTTTGATTGATAAACCTTTGAATTGGTCAATCTGCGTGGTCTGCCAAATTTGTTATGCTTGCTTTGAGCGAGGCTTGTCACTGCATTGAACTTTATTTGACCTGTAAACAAATCAATTCAAGGGCCTCCTTTGGTAACAGACCAAAGAGCAGACTTTTGTTTCAATAAAGAATGCAAACTACGCAGAGAATTCAATAAGGTATGCAAGTCCCGAATATGACCTACTTTGCTGGCTCAACACAATTTTAAGGTCAAAATGTACTAAACAGCGGAAATGTCCATAGCAGAAGCTCTCTTTGTACCATGTTTCATCTTGTCTTCTCTTCTCTTCTTTTCCTGTTCACACTCTTGGTCTTCTTCCTCGTTGGCAGACTGATAGACGCTCTCCGAGTCGCTGTTCTCATTATTCTCACTAAATTTACCGATGCAGTTTTCGAAGTTTGACGAGTCCAGCTGAGCATTTTCATCCTCTGCCAAAGAGGATGTGACAGATTCAAAGTTCTGCCCTGCCAGAGCTCCAGTCAGACATTCTGTTTGAACAGGATTTCCCTGCATTACACAGGTGGAAACAATCATCACACCTTCCACTCTTTCTTGGACATTAGAGTCCAGTGCACCATTTCCATGGCTGGTGTGGCAGATGGTTTGGACACAGTGACTGACAGGTTGAGGGGGTTTTGGATCTCCTCCAGGCCTGGTATGAAAGTGCTGAGGCAATGTGGGATGCATTTTCCTGAATGAGAGACCTTGTGGACCTGAGCGCACTAAGATTCTATTTGGTGGCGCTTCGATGCATGACTTTGGTTGGATGGTTTTGATTTCCTGGTTTCTGTTGCAGATTTTCGCTGAAAAACACATTGCAGGAAGTCAATACAGGAAAGATAAATGTTTCATACAAGACATTGTTAATGCTGTGCAAATGGCAGTGAATGTGATTGATAAGATTTGAGTAATCTAGGGATTTAAGCATTACTACAATTTTATAGCAGTTTGGTTTTCAAACACAATCAGAAATGGTGGCATGAACATTGTCCTCACTTTGAAATTATGATAATAAAATTCTGTGAAGAGGGGAAGTGATTGGTTTGTATCATTTGCCATTTTACCCAAAAGATTAAATATTCATGGGCTTTGGAAAATTGGATAAAGTGCTACTCTATTTTCTTTCTTTTGCTGATCATTGTTGATTTATCATTTGTCACTGATGCTCTGTTTAGTCTTGGTTTGCTAGTTGTCATTTTTTCAACTTTAATGCATACACAGTGGGTCCCCAAATTACGTTGCAGTTCCGTTCCCACGATACGATGGAAACAAAGGGGCAGCCCTCTGAACCACCTAAGATCTTCCTCACCAATGCCAGATCCCTGGTCGATGAATTGCTGCTCGCCCATTATACCCTTAAGAATGTGCTGGAACTCAACACCCGCTGTAATTAAGTTTCGCAATGTGAATTGTTGTAATGACAATAAAGAGTCCTGATTGTTATCATTGTTATTTATACAGATATTTATACTGATATTTATAATATATATATTTATATTGTGTTTATTATATTCTTCTGTATATAGATCCTCTCTTTCTTCCTCCTCCTTTTCTCGTTCAAACTTCTTACACCGGAATTTAGCACCTTAGTTTCATTATACCATTCAATTGCTGTAATGACAATAGAAGACTCTTGATTCCTGAACTCACTTTTTAAATTAAACCAAGCATACGGCAATTGCCAGTTGCACTTTCACCTCTTTGTTAATGCTTCATGATGTCCACATAAGTAGCCAGTGACTGGAGGTGTCGCTGTCCTCGGCTACCAACACTTGTCGTTGTATTCATCCACACAGCTCCGCACAAGTGGTACTTATAGCTTATAGCTTATGGCATATAGCACAGTCATTTCAACGGTCATTTTAAAGTTTGTCACTGACATTTACTGTAGATGTCTTATTTTTACTACTCATGTTAGTTATTTCATATAGATTTGCAGCTAACTCATCTTTCTATTATAATATTTACTCATTTTCAGTAATTTTATCAGTTTAATCTTTATTTCGTCACCGCTTAGAATAATTGCCTGGGTCATTTTTTTACTAAAAAGATGTTTTTTGCCGAAATCATTTCCTCATGATGATAGCCACCTGTTTTGTGTTTCCTGAAAAATCTGAAAAAATTACCTAGGCAATTACTTAAGAGGTTGACGATATGTAACACAAACGCCAGCAACATAACCACGAAAATGACGTAGGTCGGGGACAATGTAACCTGGGGACTCCCTGTATTTTGAACCACTACACTATAAATCCTGTAAAGAAAACCCAATGCTAGCCATTACGTCATGTTAATCACATTCACCATGTGGAGTTAAAATTGACGAGTTTCTTTTGCAAATGAACAACATGATTGCTGCTCTCAGTATCATTTGTAGTTTGACTGTGGCCCATTACCATAACTTGAACACACCTCATCCAACCAAGGATTGTTGGTGTGCCGGAGTCCTCAACTGGACAAAAAAACCACATGTGTTCCGAGGTAAAATTCAGGTTCACTGATTTTCCCACTGTGCATATTGAATTGTAGAGGGAAGCTAAGGTACTCATAGAAAACCTAACTATACACGGAGAGATCATGTAAACTCTACATGTAAAGGCCCCTGGCTTGGATTCCCTATTCTGACATGATACTCATGTATATCATCAAAGTCTTTTACGTTTCTAAATATTTCAATTCTGAAATACATTCTGAATGTTTTATTTTTTTACAGTTCTCCTTGTCTTTTATCAACTAACCTTTGTTGTAAAACCCATTTCTAACAAGTCACCTTGGCAACTAAAGGCAGCTCAAAGAAAATGTTGTAAACTCAAACTGTCAGTGCCTCTATGATGAAAGTGTGGATAAATTCAAAGATGTCTGTTACCAAGAGGTTTCGTCCTGTCCTGGTTCCGAGGTCTCACTGGTGTCCGTGGGACCACCATTGCCGGCAGATAAATATCATGGTGGGCATCGTTTGATTTACTTCTTACCACTCTGTTGTTGCTTCTTGGGACTAATTGTCCCTTCCTGCCACTACTTCTATTTTTCAGCCCAAAGGCCTCTCGAGACTTCTGGAAGTTGTTCCTCTCTTTCCCGTCCTCCTCCATCTTGAGGTCCTCACACAGCCTTTCTGCTCTTCTGTCCACCCTCCCTCCAGTTTGTCCATATTTACCTTGGAGCTCACCAGTGGTCTTCTCCTGTCTGTGCCCCCTTCTCACTGCTTCTGCAACCCTTCGCTGAATCCTTTGTGAGTTATTTGGGTGTGACGGGACAGCGGTGGACATTAGTTTGTCGGATGGAAAAGGGTGTACTTCGCCAACTTTAGCTTTTTGAGATATGCCTCTGCTTTTTGTCGCAAAGGCTGCGGCCAGGTGTTTAGGGCCCTGCTTTTGGACTTTACTCCGCTCTTTGTCCTCTGCTTTTGACTCAGTATCTGCTGACGGGTGATCCCCTAAACACACATTTGAACAGTTGCATATATCACAAAATGCCTTCTGCAAAGAAATGATTTATGAGGTAAAAACTACATCTAAACAATATCACCGTTGAAATGTAGAACGTTTTGCCTCAGCTATAAAAATGGATGCTGTCCCTTCCTGTTAACATAGGACTGATGGATGACATTAAATGACTTTTCATTTGCTCCCAAAGTGTATACATCACATTATACCTTTGACCTGATGTCTGCATTTTTAAGGCGTGACTTCAGATCTTTCATAACTGTTGTCTGTCTTCATTTCAGTTACATCTCACCAAATAATTTATCCTCTGGAGATCTGGACACTGGCAGGCTATATCCATCCCAATGTGGTACCAGCAGATACAATTTTCAGGGCATAGACAGGAGATGATAATGACACACTACAGGAACGTGCTTTTAGATATTGTGCTGTACGTTTACATTCACAGACCAATATAAGGAAACGGGCCCAAACAACCATCCACCCACATATTAACCATGTATATCTGTATCTTAAGGAACATGAACTTTAAGCACAATCACTGTGTGACAAACTCTGAGTCTGAAAGCTGGAATAAAAAACATTTTCGTAATAGTCGACAAATTAATGTCCAAGCTTAACCTCTGTACATCTTTTATCTATCTATCTATCTATCTATCTATCTATCTATCTATCTATCTATCTATCTATCTATCTATCTATCTATCTATCTATCTATCTATCTATCTATCTATCTATCTATCTATTTGTTGTTGTTGTTTATATTACGTTTATGCATCATTGTGATACATATAAATCTACGTTACCTCACAGCACTTGATGAATATATTGAAGATTTGTCTCAAAACATCTTCAAATCACTGTTTCAAAAGCAAGCTAAAATTACATCTCCAATGTACATAAATCAAAAGCCTGAACCCATCGTCACACATACAGTCTACAGAGACGTCTGTGTGTGAGAGGGTGATATAAAAGTGTGGTTATGTGTGTGTATGTGTGGTGTGCATGTCATACCAGTTACGCGCAGGGAAGAGCTGGAGCTGTTCCAGGTGAATTTCTTGTTTAATGAGTTATTATTGATGGAGTCCTGTGCAGAAGACAGAGGTGGTGGGAGACAATGAGAGACAGGGAGAGAAAGAAAAGGAAGGGAGAGGGAGTGAACAAAGTGTAACCAAAGTCTGTTTATTAACTCATTCAATGCCTTGATACTCAGGGATTCTCAATCCCAGGGAATGAACCTGTGGGCTGAAACCCTGTATCTGTGATTGGCCATCCTTCAGCAGTTGCCACCTAATTTCCCTCTGATTTGCCACACTTTTAACACAGGAAGTCAAAGCTGCCTTCAAAGGCTGCCCTCTAGAGGATAGGGGGCAATGAAAGTAGCGCGATAGGTGGTGAAAACGACAGGATGTCCCCCACACAACGGGATACGAAAATTAGATATGGACTACTTAACATTAGATCTCTATCCTCTGAGGCCGTATTGGTCAATGACTTAATATCTGAACGCCATTTTGACATATTATGTCTCACTGAAACCTAGCTGCGGCCCAACGAGTACGTCAGCCTAAATGAAGCCACTCCTCCCAGTCACGCTAATACCCACATTGCTTGAGACACTGGCCAAGGAGGAGGAGTTGCATCCGTCTTTAACTCAAGCCTCCAATTCAAACCCGGTCCCAAAGCGCATCACATCTCTTTTGAAAGCCTTGTCGTTAATCTGTTGCACCCAACATGTAAAGCGTTCCAACCGATCCTGTATGTCACTGTGTACCGGCCCCCGGGTCCTTACTCTGAGTTTCTAAGGGAGTTCTCAAAGTTCCTATCATCCCTAGTTATCAAGACAGAAAAGGTGATTGTAGTAGGACATTTTAACATTCATATCGATATCGGGACCGATAGCCTTAGAAATGCCTTTCTCTCATTGCTGGACTCTACCGGCTTCTCTCAAATGGTTACTAAACCCACTCATCACCTTAATCACACTCTCGACCTTGTTTTAACTCACGGCATTGACATCGAAAACCTTGTGGTCTTCCCCCATAATCCTGTTCTTTCAGACCACTTCTTGGTAACCTTCGAATTCCGTCTGCATGATTACACACCTCCCACCAAAACAGTCATCTCCAGATGTTTATCAGACAGTGCCGTAGCTAGATTTAGAGAAGCCATCCCATCTGCACTTTGTTCCGCTCCAACAATGGCGTCATTGGATAGTTTAGGGAGTCTTGCTCCCTCCATCACAGACCAGCTAGTTGATAATGCCACCAACTCATTGCGCAGAACTCTGGACAGGGCTGCGCCCCTAATGAAGAAAAGAATAAAACAGAAGGGACGGACTCCATGGTACAATACCCAAACCCGCGAACTAAAGAAAACCTCACGTAAGCTCGAAAGGATCTGGCGCACAACTAAATTGGATGATTCTCGCTTAGCCTGGCAGGACAGTCAGAGGACTTGTAGAAAGGCCCTCTGTAACGCCAGAGCCGCCTACTACTCCACACTAATAGAGGAAAATAAAAATAATCCAAGGTTCCTTTTCAGCACCTTAGCCAAGCTGACTCAGAGTCATGAATCTACCGATCCATGTATCCCTGCTAATCTTAACAGTAATGACTTTATGATCTTCTTCAACGACAAAATTCTAACAATAAGAGACAAAATTAGTGCTCTGAGCCACACAGACACAATTCTGCAAGATTTGGCCCAGGGCCCAGGGTCCATGCAACCTCGTCCATCCCTAGACTGCTTCTCCCCTATCAGCCTACCTGCATTAACCAAGATAATCTCCTCAGCTAAATCAACAACCTGTATGTTAGACGCTATTCCATCTAGCCTGCTCAAAGAAGTCCTTCCCTTATTAGGAACATCTGTGCTTAATATGATTAACATGCCTCTATTAGCTGGCTACGTACCAGAGTCTTTTAAAGTCGCTGTAATTAAACCTCCTCTTAAAAAGCCCACCCTTGATCCAGGTATCTTAGCTAACTACAGACCTATCTCTAACCTTCCTTTCCTCTCCAAGATCCTAGAGAAAGTTGTTGCTAAACAGTTATGTGATTACCTGCAGAGAAATAGTTTATTCGAAGAGTTTCAGTCAGGTTTCAGAATACATCACAGCACCGAGACGGCACTGATGAAGGTCACAAATGACCTCCTAACTGCCTCTGATAAAGGTCTCGCTTCTGTGCGTGTTCTACTGGATCTCAGTTCCACATTTGACACCACTGACCATCAGATCCTTCTACACAGGCTAGAAGATCTGATTGGCATCAAAGGAACCGCCCTAAGCAGGTTTAAGTCATATCTATCAGATAGAGTTCAGTTCGTACATACAACACGTACAACAACGTCTCCTCTGAGCACACTAAGGTTAGACATGGAGTCCTGCAGGGCTCCGTACTTGAACCAATTCTATTCACCCTATATATGCTACCTCTAGGTGGCATCATAAGAAAACACTCTATCAGCTTCCACTGCTATGCTGACGATACGCAACTGTATCTGTCAGTGAAACCTGAGGAAACCAACCATCTAGCTAAACTCCAGGCTTGTCTTTGCAGCATAAAAGCGTGGATGACCCATAACTTCCTGTTGCTCAACGCAGACAAAACTGAAGTTATTGTCGTTGGTCCAGAGCACCTCAGAAACTCTTAACGTGATGACTCTGGATGGCTTAACCTTGACCTCCAGCACCACCGTAAAAAATTTAGGAGTCATCTTCGATCAGGACCTGTCACTAAATGCCCACATTAAACAAATGTCAAGAACCGCCTTCTTTCACTTACATAACATTGCTAAAGTTAGGCACATGCTGTCACTAAAAGATGCTGAAAAGCTAATTCACGCTTTTGTGACCTCCAGGCTGGATTACAGTAATTCTTTATTCGCAGGCTGTAGCAACAAGACACTGAAGCCTCTCCAGCTGGTTCAGAACGCTGCAGCACGTATACTGACAGGAAGTAAGAAAAAAGACTCTCTCCACTGGCTGCCAATAAAATCGAGAGTAGAATTTAAATTCCTTCTCCTTGCTTAGAAGGCGCTCAATAATCAGGCACCATCGTACCTTAAACAGCTGATCTTGCCTTATCATCCAACCAGAGCTCTTCGATCCGAAAGCTCCGGGTTATTAGTGATCCCCAAAATCAGTAAGAGTAGAATAGGGGGCAGGGCCTTTAGCTATCAGGCTCCTGTCCTGTGGAACCATCTTCCTGCTTCAGTCAGGGGTGTGGATACCCTCACTGCTTTTAGGAGTGGGCTTAAAACTTTCCTTTTCGATAAAGCCTATAGTTCGACAAAACTATGCGACTAGAAACGGATGACACACTGAGTTCTCCTCTCCCCCTCTTCCTCAACTTCAATCTCCTCTCCCTCTCCGCCTCACTTGCATCCATCCACCCTATCCTGCATCCTTGTCTGGTGAATGCATGTTACTAACTGGGCCTCCTCCCCAAAGTGTTGTCTTGTGCTTTATTACCCCATAGCCGGGAAGTAGAACACCACCAGTGATGACGGACCTCTGAACATCTGGGTCCTACTGCTGCAGTGCATCCCTACACCTGTGCATCCCTACACCTGTGTCTGTCTCTCTCTGCCTCTCTATCTCTCTCTCCTTCCCTCTCTCTCCCAACCCGACTGGTCAGGGCAGTTGACCGCCCAGCTGCAGGTCTTCTCTGTAAAAAATGGCATCAGTGGTTCTCCATTTCGGCAAGAAACCATATTGATGTCTGTCTCACACATCGACGTCATGCACTGCTTGAGTGGCAGCAAGTCAGAGCAACGAGTCTGTGTAAATCCTATTATTTCTGTATTGAGTGATTGTATTTTCATTTTCGAGGTCGATGCTACTTCAAGTAAAGTTGAATCCATGAGCAATGATGTTCTGGCCCTTAGAAGAAGCTGTAGTTGTGAAGTGCGTTACCTGATTCCGACCACACTGCCGAAGCCATTCAGGTGCTAGGTGGTGAAGAGTCAGTATAAATCATTCCTGCCATCAGTTCTTTTGAGGAATGTCGACTCGCTATCCAACGAGTGTGTCGAGCTGCTGGCCTTGGTAAGAAACCAGAGACGCTACAGGGAGTGTCGTCTTTCATATAGCAGGGGTGTCGGGAGGGGGAAATTGATGTAGTGCACAGCAACACTACATCCTGCCTCAAGTGGAGGAATTCAATCTCGGGGTCCTGTTCATGTGTGAGGGTAGAATAGAACGGCAGATCAACCGACGGATCGGTGCAGTGACAGTTATGCGGTCAATGCACCGTTCCGTCGTGGTAAAGGAGGAGCTGAGCTGGAAGGCAAAGCCCTCGATTCACCGGTCGATTTACGTTTCCACCCTCACCCATGGTCATGAACTTTGGGTCATGACTGAAAGGACAAGATCTCGGGTACAAGCGGCTGAAATGAGTTTCCTGTGAAAAAAGTATGGCAGGATATAGCACTCTACTAGATAGGGTGAGGAGTTCTGTCACCTGGGAGGAGCTAAAAGTAGAGCCGCTCCTCCTCCACATCGAGAGGAGCCAGTTGAGGTGGTTCGGGCATCTACAGCTGATGCCTCTTGGACGCCCTCGTAGGGAGGTATTCCGGGCAACTGGGAAGAGGCCGCGAGGAAGACCCAGGACGCGCTGGAGGGACTTTGTCTCCCAGCTGGCCTGGGAACGCCTCGGGGTCCTTCCATAGGAGCTAGAGGAGGTGTCTGGGGAGAGGGAAGTCTGGGCTTCCCTTTTGAGACTGCTACCCCTGCAACGCAGCCCCAGATAAACGGCAGAAAATGGATAGATGGATGGACAGCAATAAATATCTAGGGGTCATTGTGGATGATAAACTGGATTGGAACACCGACGCTGATGCCCTCTACAGGAAGGTGGAGAGTCATCTGTTCTTCATCTGGTCACTGAGATCTTTTTATGTTTTAGCATGAAAATGATGTTGTTCTATGATGTTCTAAGACATCGTGGTGGCCCGAGCACTGTTCTTTACTGCAGCCTTGTTCTGGGCTGCAGCCTTCTGGGTTGGCTCCCTGACGGATAAGAGGATCAAAGGATTGGACGAGCTGGTCAAAAGGACACGCTCAGTACTGTGTCAAAGGCTGGACCCACTTACATAGATCCGTGGTGGATAGGCTCACAGGAGGCAAACTCGATGCTGTGTTACAATGGCAGGCACCCTTTCCACCTCGGAGGGTTAAAAATATCGAAAAGTCTATGCATCGAAAATACCCCCCTGTCCCCAATTCAATATTGAATAAGCAATTCCTCTGAATCAATTCCCCTCCTGGCCAGTGGGGATGCTGTGCGCAACATCTTGTGAATCGCATTTTATAGGCTGCAGGCGTCCAAACGACAACAAAATGGCGGGCGGGGGAAAAAGACCTGATGTTTGAACTCACTTTCAATTCCCATGTAAATCCAGAACACAACAACAAGACAAAAGTAAGATAGTGTGTATTTTGTGCCGGCAGAATTAAAGTACAAAACTAAGACAATGAACTTGGGGAACCCCTTAAACCGACAACATGCCAATGCTCTACAACAATCTGCGGGTAAAACTGTTGATCCAAGACAGACCCAACATGACAAAGCATTTGTCAGCAAACTACCGCCAAGCTGTGTCCATACTCAAAAGATAACAGAGTCCGTGGCCGTCTTCATTTGCAAAGACCTTCAACCCTACAGTGTTAAAATCAAGGTTTTAAGAATACGAATTACGCTACGCAACACCGACTTGAAAATGCATGAAAGTAAATAATTAAAAACTGCCAACACATACTATGTGTTATTTGTGTATCTCTACTTCTTACTGAATAGAATCTAGGCATTTAAATCATTATCGAATCAAATCGATGAAATAAAACAACCCCTTACAGCAGTGGTCCCCAACCCCCGCGGTCTAGGGGTTGACATATACAAAACTTAAGCTTTTCTGAACGATGTTTTATTTTAGAGGTTGACTGGATCCTCTCCGTCACATCTGTCTACAACTCACTGTTGACTCATGTTAAGGTGCTTGCCTCAGTCGCATTTTGCTTCATATCTGCCTCTGGTTCTGAACCTTGGTACAGAACCAGCTAGCTGCTAGCTTGCCATGCTAGTACGTTCAGTGGTTACAAGCCGCCTGGGTAGATACACACACACATTGAAACAGCGACAGAGGTTTTCTGTAGCCTGTGAGCCGGTACTTTGTTTCCATCCTAACCCTCCACAACCGAACAGGCAATAACAAGGATACCTTTTCCGTGAGAACATGCACCTTGGACAGCTAATTCTGCCATGCTGCACCACTTTTCAATGGGAGAATCACACACATCTTATGCCGTTACTGGGGAACCACGGCGACAGCGACCACCTGCGTCACTTCCGCTGACAATCATAAAACACTTGGCCAGTCTGTGAAAATATCTTCTGATATGGAACCAGTCCGTAGGGCAATGAAGGTTGGGGACCACTGCCTTACAGGACCCTTACAACGGGGTCAGTTCCGAGACTGCTTCTCCCCTATCGACCTTCCTGTGCTAACCAAGATGATTTCCTCAGCTAGGCCATCAACCTGTATGTTAGACGCTGCTCCAACTGGTCTCTGCGCTCCCCAAATGAAAGGGCGTCTTGCTACCCTAAAATTAGTGGAAGTAGAATGGGAGGAGAGCCTTTAACTATCAGGCTCCTATTCTATGAAACCATCTTTCAGTTTCAGTCCGGGGGGCAGACACCCTCACCACTTTTAAGAGTAGACTTCAAACATTCTTTTCCAATAAAGCTAGCAGTCAAACCTAGTAATGCTGTCATAGATTTAAATGGCCGAGGGATCTCTCATGGTGCACTGAGCCTCTGTTGTCTCCTACTCCTCTCTCTCTGATAGGTAGAGGTTTGCACCCAGGTGACACACAGACATCTCAGTGCCACAGTTGCTTTCTGACAGATCGACTGACCGTTACTGTCCAAATGCTGTATGCTCACCATCATCATTACACAGAAAACTCCTGTTTGCTAAAAAAAAAACTGAGATCACATCAACATTGTATAAAACTTCAGTCCTGTCCTGATGTCAGGCTGTGCAGAAAGGGACACAGCATGGCAGCTGACCAACTGAGCTACAAAGTAGCGCGGAATAATCTGCGGAAGGGCATCAAGAAGGCCAAGCTCAGGTATCAGCAGCACATTGAGGACCACCTCCAAAACATCAACTCCGGAATGATGTGACAGGGGATTGAGGCCCTGACGGGCTACAACAACTACAACACCACAGCCATAATGCTTTCTGACATCACTCTCCCGGACACACTGAGCCAGGTCCCCACTCACTACAGCAGAGTAGACACCGTTCCTGCTCCATCTTCGGACAATGACCTACTACACCTCAATCCACAGCAGTTCAGAGCCGGGTTATTGTGAGGAAGGCACCCAGGGCAGGTACTCAAGGCTTGTGCAGACCAGCACCCAAGGGTTGTGCAGACCGGCAGAGGTTTTCACAACCATCTTCAACCTCTCGCTCTAGCAGTCTGTGGTTCCCTCCTGCTTCAAATCAATCACCATTGTCCCAATGGCCAAAAAGAACACAGTGAGCTGCCTGATTGACTACCATCCTTTTGCTCTCAAGCCCATTATCGCTAAATGGTTTGGGAGGCTCATCTTCCCCTCAATCAAGTCCGCCCTCCCTGCTGACCTTGACCAACATCAGTTTGCATACAGAGCGAACAGAGAATGCAGTAATCCACAACGGCGCTCCACACACCACTCACTCACTAGGGCAATGCCTATGTGACGATACTGTTTGTGAATTTCCACTCAGCTTTTAACACAGTTGTTCACGAAAAACTGATCACGAAGCTGGGCAACCTATGCCTAGGCAGTTCACAAACACCCACAAACACCATCATCAAGCTCATCGACGACGCCACCACTGTAGAACTAATTAAGAACAGCTACAAGTCAGCCTACAGGGAGGAGCACTTAACGTACTGGAGCTTACAAAACAACTTGGACGTCAACACATCCAAGACCAAAGAACTGATTGTGGACGACAGGAAATCTAAGTCCATGCTCCCCACCCTCTCCATTAAAGGAGAGGAGGTGGAGAGAGTGGAGAGCTCCAATTTTCTTCTAGTTCACATATCAGCTGACATGACCTGGACCACCCACACATCTGCCCAGCTGAAGAAGGCCCAACAGAGACTTAACTTTCTGAGGAATCTCAGACAGTCTCACCTCCCCTGACCCCTGCTGGTTAAATTCTACTGTGCGTCCATAAAGTCCATCCTGACCTACTGCTGCATACCATCTGTCCATCATGTAAAAGCCAACCACTTCTTCGACCTTATTAGAGTGTCCACCATGCTGTCCACCATCTGCACTGCCAGGACACATTGGTGAGGACGGTGGAGAGGATCATAGAGAACACACTGCCCCCCCTCAGAGACATCGTCACTGGCCGACTCAGAAAGAAAGCCAGAAATTTCAGCCCTGATCCCACACACCACCCCCTTCTGGAAAGAGATACCGCAGTCTGAAATCCAGAACAAGACTGAGGAATAGGCCGTCAGAAGCATCATCCCTACTCATCCTGCATAACGTTGACTGACACCAAACACACACACACACACACACACACACACACACACACACACACACACACACTATCCTGTGCATTACTTCAACAGTCACCTTGCGCATGTAGTCACTTTACACTGCAGTTTTTGTAATGTTCTTTTTAAAATACACAGCAGCTTCATGCAATCTTTTATATTTCTATACTTACTATATTATTGCTGTTAATGCTGCTATTGCTATGATGTGGAGATGCCAAATGTATTTTCACAATGATGTTGGAAAGAATGTCATAGTGACAATAAAGGTTTCTATTCTATTGTATTCTATTGTATTCTATTCTATCCTCAAGTTAAGCCTCCTTATCTATCCTGGCCCTAAAGCTCGTCACAACTCCTTGTTCTGTGTCACACAACATGCAAAGCATTACAGCTAAGCTCGTACATCACAGAGTATTGACCCCTGGGCTTGCACTCATGAGTTTTCAGAGTTTCTATCAAATGTAGCTCTCAGGACTGATAAGACAAATGTATTGGAATAGAATGTATTAGAATAGAATAGAATAGAATAGAATAGAATAGAATAGAATACCTTTATTGTCACTGTGCAGCACAACAAACTTTTGGCACAACAAAATTATAGCGCAACTCCTGTTCTGCTATGTACAGTGTACTATAGTATGGGCCTATTTACAGTATAGACCCATTTACAGAATTATATTAGTATGATTGTGCAAATAGCAAGGACAGTGGTGGTGGATCAGCACACATGCAGTGTGCAGCAGCATCAGGACAGCTGCAAGACAATACAGGTTGGCACATATGAAGTGGGCAGCAGCATGGGGGGTAAAGTGTAGTGTGTGTGTGTGTGTGTGTGTGTGTGTGTGCGTGTGCGTGTTCGTGCGTGTGTGTGAAAGGTTATCAGAGCTACTTCTAACTATGCTTTTATTTCACAGATTGCGGTTGAGATGTGTCTTACTACTCAGTGCTGCTCCATAATAACATCATTAGGTGAGGTGCTGTGCACTCTGCAAACCTCATGTCTCATGCTATCCTGTGTAAAATATACAAATTTTCCTGCTTTTGCCCCTCCCTATTAGCGCTGAGTCATTCACCTTGCCAGATCCTTCCAAAAGGTTGACCACTTGTGGCAATGTCATATGATAGGGCAGAATTCAGTTCAATCCAAGGTGATCCCAGGATGGGGCAGTTAGAGCTCTTGCTCCTCAACATTTGAACATTCAAACTCTTTAAGATTTACATACAGAGACCCTACATTCCCCCCATTAGCAAGCACTTAGCAACAGTGGAAATGAAAGACTTCCCTTCAACTGGAAGAAACCTTTGGCACACCCAGGCTACTGGTGGGTGGCCATCTGCCTTGACCGGTTGGGTTGAAAGAGAGAGGGAGAGAGACTTAAGCAAAGACAGGTGTAAAGATGCACAGCAGTAATCAGCTATAGTGGCTTGATCGATTAAATTTAGCAAGCACAAGGAATATGCAGGTGTGTCTTAATCTACGCACAGCATGCTGATCAGGAGCAGGACCCAGATATTTGGCGGTCTGTCATCACTGGTCACGTTTGTTACGTGCAGCATGGAGAGGCAATACTGCCGGAATACTGTTCTCCCTGGTTCCTCCCTCTTCAATCCCCATGCCCCCCTCCCTACTCCAGGCAGACGCACCCGGAGCCAATTTCACAAAGTGGAGAAAAGTGGGACTGACAGCGTGGTGGAGCTCTCTCTCTCTCTCTCTCTCTCTCCCTCTTACCTGGAGGCAGCAACAGCGATGGTGACGACGACCACAGCGACTACAACAGAAGTTGCAACAGCGGCAATTCCTTTTCAGCCCTCGCCGCGCCAGCTAACCTGGTTTGTTGTTGGGGTTTTCTTTTCTTAATCCAGCCAGTTATGGTAATTGGGGTTGGGGATCCTCCGGCAGGCGGTTTTCCGGGTTTTGTGTTGGATCTGTTGGTTTTCTTTGGTTTAACGGGGACTGCGTTGGGTTCGACGCCCATTGCGTGGCTGGCCCGATGAGATCCTCTTGTTTGTTTCTTTCTGGCCGGGATCTCCATCTTCTGTGGCGTATGCTTTCCACCGCCCCTGAAGTGGGTTATGTGTTTCTCAAAAAATAAATGTATTGAGTTCATTTAGACCTCCTAGTGTCTGAAGTTGTGTTCGGTCTCCTTCAAAGAGCCACGCAGTGAGGCCATAACATATTGGGGACTCGTCCAAACTTTTGTTCACTTGTGAAGTGACTGTTAGGTGATCGCGTAGGGTTGCTGGTGCCACCGTTAAGCGTGTTCGTATTTTTTCTGCACACGCAAGTTGTGCTCCTGTATATCGTGTTGCTGATTTTTTTTTTCGTGTGGAATTTGTACCCGTGTTGGTGGCGGGCCGCAGTCGACTTCTTCTCTTGGTTTCGTGCATAACTGTTGTTCTCGATGGATTTCAACCTCGATGAGTTTGTTGCACTGCCTAGCCTGGACAGTTTTCATCACTGCACGAAAGACAATTTGATGGTCCTTTCTGAACATTTCGGTATCACTGTGTCTAAAGCTTCGAAGAAACTGATGATAAAAACCCAGCTATGGTCAGTTCTGTCCTCGCGGTCCGGGTACACCCCAAGTGAGATCACCGGCTGAAAAGAAAAGCCCAGAGGACAGATTGCGAGTTATGGAGCTAGAGGTTGAAATGCGCCGTCTAGACCTGAAGGAGCTCACCAACGACTTCAAGTTGCGTAAAATGGAGGAGGAAACTAAACGGCAGCTTCGTTTGAAGGAGCTGGAGTTGTCAGGGTCTCGGTCGGACGATTTGGACATCAACAAATGTTTTCATCTGATCCCTCCATTTTGCGAGGAAGATGAAGATAAGTACTTCGTCCTGTTTGAGCGGGTTGCAGGCACCTTAAAATGGCCCAAGACAGTTTGGCCGCTGCTCCTCCAGAGCGTTTTCACCGGTAAGGCCCAGGATACAAACGCGTCTTTACCGTCGGAGTTGAGTCTTGACTATGACACGGCCAAGACTGCCGTAGTGAGGGCGTATGAGTTGGTGCCCGAGGCATACCGGCAGAACTTTCGCCACTTGAGGAAAGCAGAAAGTCAGACCTACGTTGAATTTGGCCGTGAAAAATGAGCTCTGTTCGATCGCTGGTGCCGCTTTAAAAACGTTTCCGATTTTGATGGGTTGCGTGACCAAATAGTCTTGGAGGAATTTTAGAATTGTTTGCCAGAGAGAATTGTCACACATCAATGTAATGTTTCCAGTGTCTCTGACGCGTCCGTTCTTGCTGATGAGTACATTCTTACGCACAAGTACGCGATTGTAAAATTTCAACCCACCCCAGACGAACGTTTTCCTGCTGTTAGGTCGTTTGGTCCCCTGGCTAAGTCATCCCCGAATCAGAGTGTGCAGTCCACTGGTAATGAAGATGTGGGCACTGGGGACAAGCCCACTTATTTCTACTGCAAAAAGCGTGGGCATACTATAAATAATTGTTTTGCGTTGAATAGGAAGGACAGCCCTCATAAGGCTGTTACCTTGGTGAAAACGGATAATGCTACTATTGAGCAAAATTTGCCCAGTCGTGCCGTTTTGGTCGAGCTGGATCTGGTATATTCTCCCTTTCTTATGCAAGGGTTTGTGTCCCTGACAGACACAGAGCCTAAAGTGCCCGTCACCATCTTGAGGGACACAGCAGCTCCGCAGTTTGTCATTTTAGAAGGAATATTACCTTTGTCAGACGAGTCCCCGCTTAACTCTGATGTGTTGGTTCAAGGATTTGGAATGCAATTTATTAGAGTACACTTGCATGCTATTCACCTTGACTTGGATTTAGTTAACGGGCACGTTCTGGGAGCGCGTCGCAGTTCCCAATTACAGGTGTTGACTTCATTTTCGGAAATGATTTGGCTGGGGGTAAAGTCTTGGTTAACCCTGAGGTGACTCCTGTTCCGCTCTCTAACAACCCGTATAGGGTGGAACTGAAATATCCACGCATATTTTCGGACTGCGCTGTCACCCGCGCAATGTCAGAGAAACAGAAAAGGGATTTAACTGATATGGGGATGACTTAGCCCTGGCGGGTACCTTTATGACTAATTCGGACTCGTTACCTCTGGCGCCTCCTTCAAACCCTGTTCTGCCACTAGCTACCCCTCCCCGGGGCCCGACCCCCCTGCGGGGTGTGTCTCCGCCAGCTTCAGCTGTTTTGCCCTCTCTTGCGAAGCAGTTAGGTTCCAGGTTGTTGGTGTCACGAGACCTGCTCAGGCTGGAGCAAAGACGTGACCGGTCATTAGCTTCTTCTTTTGATGCTGCTGTTTCCGAGGACGAGTTGGAAAAATTGCCCGAGGGTTATTTTCTAAAAGGCGACATCTTGATGTGCAAATGGACAACCCCGCGTGCTTCAGGGGGTGATGAGTGGAGGATGATAGAACAAATTGTAGTTCGGTGGAAGTATCGGCACGACATCCTTCAGTTGGCGCATGATAACCCACTTGCTGGCCATCTCGGAGTGACTGAAACATATGAACGCATTTTGCGTCGCTTTTTCTGGCCGGGGCTGAAACAAGATGTGCGGCTGCACTGTAAGACGTGTCAAGCTGTGGACTGCGGGTTAGCAAAGCGCAGGAGACAAAGACTACGCGGAAGAAGTTAAATTGGGAACATGCATCAACAAGACATGTATATAGGTGAGAGAGAGGGAAAGAGGCAAGAGGGGGAGAGAGGGAGAGGAGAGAAAAGCTCAGTGCATCAAGAGAAATCCCTCTCTCAATCTAATTCTAGCGGCATAGCTTGGATGAAAGAAAATGAATGAAAGATTGATCTAAAAGGAAAGCTTTTAGCCTTGTTTTAGAGGCACTGAGGGTGTCCGCCCCCAGACTGAAACCTTACGAAGGTTCTATAGGAGTGGAGCCTGATAGTTGAAGGCTCTACTTGTCATTGAACCCTTACAGATTCCATAAATCACAAGTAACCCTGTTTTCTGGGATTATAAAGTTCTGGTTGGATCATAAGGCACCATCAGCTCATTAAGATATGGTACTGCCTGATCGTAAAACGTCTTGTTGGAAAGTAGAGGACTTTCAAATTCTATTCTTGATTTTATAGGCAACTAGTGCTGAGAAACTAACACAGGAAAAATTTGGTCTCTTTTCTTAGTTCCTGTCAATGCATCAGTAGCAGCATTCTGTACCAGATGGAGATGCCTCAGTGTCTTATTGCTACCTGTGCCAAACCATGGCTTAGGGAAAGAAGAAGTTTTTGTGCCTGGTGGTCCTGGTCCTGATTGTTGTACGTGATTTGGAAATTCATGTGGATGTTGATAACTATAGCCTCAATATTGCCTTTTTAGGGTATTAACTAAAGTTTTTGTTGTAGGTCCAGAGCACCTTAGAAACTTTTTATGTAATGACATTGCTACTCTGGATGGCTTTACCTTGGCCTCCAGCACCACCATAAAACATTTAGGAGTCATCTTCAATCAAGACCTGTCACTAAATGCCCACATTAAATAAATGTCAAGAACCGCCTTCTTTCACTTACATAACATCGCTAAGATTAGGCCACTAGAAGATGCTGAAAAGCTAATTCACGCTTTTGTGACCTCCAGGCTGGATTACAGTAATTCCTTATTCGCAGGCTGTGACAACAAGTCACTGAAGCCTCTCCAGATGGTTCAGAATGCTGCAGCACGTATACTGACAGGAACTAAGAAAAGAGACCACATCTCCTCCAGTGTTGACTTCTCTTCACTGGCTGCCTATAAAATCGAGAATAGAATTTAAATACTTCTACTCACTTACAAGGCGCTCAATAATCAGGCACCATCGTACCTTATTGAGCTGATTGTGCCAACTCGAGTTCTGGGAGGGCAGATATCCTCACTGCTTTTAAGAGTGGGCTAAAAACTTTCCTTTTCGACAAAGCTTATAGTTAGACAAAACTATGCGACAAGAATCAGATGGCACACTAAGATTTCCTCTCCTCCTTTTCCTCGATCTCCTCTCTCTCTCGACCTCACTTGTACCCATCCACCCTTACCTGCATTCCTGCCTGGTAAATGCATGTTACTGATTGGTCTTCTTCCCCGGAGTTTTGTCTTGTGCTAGAACACTGGCAGCTAGAACACCACCAGTGATGACGGACCTCCAAACATCTGGGTCCTGCTCCTGCGCATCCCTACAGCTGTCTCTTTCTCTCTCTGCCTCTCTCCCTCCCTCTCTCTCTCAACCCAAGCGGTCAAAGCAGTTGGCCGTCCACCTGTAGCCCGGTCTGCCCGAGGATTCTCCCCTTAAGGGAAGGTTTTTCTTCGCAACTATTGCTAATGGGGGATATGTTGGGTGTCTGTGTGTCCATCCCAAAGACCTTGACTGTTTACATGCTGAGGAGCACGACCTGCTCCATCCTGTGAAGCACCTTGAGATAACTCCTGTTATGATTTGGCGCTATACAAATTAAATTGACTTGACTTGGCTTGACTTATTCTCACTTTTAGACTCTACTGGCTGCTCTCAAATGATTAGTGAACCAACTCATCATCGTAATCATACTCTTGACCTTGTTGTAATGCACGGTATTGAAGTTGAGCTCTTAGTGGTTTTCCCTCAGAATACCGTTCTGTCAGACTATTTCTTAATTAACCTCTACAAGATTGCATACCTGTTGTCTGTTGACTGTTGTCATTGGAGTTTTCTGAAATAGTGCTGGAATAGAGCGCTTTGTCACATTCCAATGATAGATTCCTTTGCTTAGTCTCAGTATAGACGAGCTAGTTCACTGTGCCGTAAGCTCACTATGAATGACACCCGATGCCATTGCTCCACAAAAAAAGAGGGAGATAAAACAGAAGAGATGGGCTCCATGTTAATAAACACTGAATGAATTTGAAAGGATCTGGTGCTCTACTACGTTAGATGAATCTCACCCAGCCTGGGAGGACAGTCTGAGAACCTATAGAAAGGCCCTCTGCCATTACTCCTAGTTTATCATGGAAAATAAAAATAACCCAAGGTTCCTTTTCATGAATTCCTACATATCTTAGATACAAAAAACTTAAAGAGCTTCTTCAATGATAAGAAAAATAAGAGACAAAATAAGAGACAAGAGTAGTGCTGTCAGTTCCTCCTAAGTAGCTGTGGAGGATCCAACCTCAAGCCCAGGGTCCTTACGCCCTGGTCGTTTACTAGACTGCTTCTCCCTTATTGACCTCCCTACATCAACCACTATACATTTTCCAGCTAAATCATCAGCCTGTATGTGAGATGCTGTTCCAACTGGTCTGCCAACATCGGTCTTACTCTTAATAGGAACTTCTGTTTTAAATATGATTAATATGCCTTTATTAACTAGTTATGTGCCATCTTCCGCTGTGTCTTTGTCTCCTTCGCTTAACCAACCTGCAGACCACAGCTGGAACATGACCAGTGATGACAGACCGCCAAATATCTGAGTCCTGCTCCTGATTGGTATGCTGTGCATAAATTAAGACATACCAGCTGTTGGAAATATTGTAATAAGCTTCTATTCACATGTACTCATTATTTGTGCAGTTATATAATTCAAACAACTTATCTGTACTGCTCTTGGAACTCAAAGAAAACGTTCTATGCCGTGCCATGTGAGACATTCTTGATTCCCCGGAAAATGATTTATTACAGTCAGCTGTGTATTTATTGTGGTCAGCTAATGTATTCATTGCAGTCAGCTAATGAGTTTATTGCGGTCAGCTGTGAAACAATGTCTCTACTTTCCTAAATAAAACAGCTAAGCGAAGGCGAGTATGTGGAAGAGTTCAAAAGAGACTGCTCTTCCCTTTCAAGCAACAAAAGGTAATACTTTGTCTACAGAGGAAAATAAAAATAATCCAAGGTTCCTTTTTAGCACCTTAGCCAAGCTGACCCAGAGTCATGAATCTACCGATCCATGTATCCCTGCTAATCTTAACAGTAATGACTTTATGACCTTCTTCAATGACAAAATTCTAACAATAAGAGACAAAATTAGTGCTCTGAGCCATGCAGACACAACTGTGCAGGATCTGGCCCAGGACCCAGGGTCCATACAACCTCGCCCAACCCTAGACTGTTTCTCCCCTATCAGCCTCCCTGCATTAACCAAGATAATCTCCTCAGCTAAATCAACAACCTGTATGTTAGACGCTATTCCAACTAGCCTGCTCAAAGAAGTCCTTCCCTTATTAGGAACACTTGTACTTAATATGATTAACATGCCTCTGTTAGCTGGCTACGTACCAGAGTCTTTCAAAGTCGCTGTCATTAAACCTCTTCTTAA
>OMPJ01046022.1:46744-57490 GCA_900312935.1 Carapus acus | reverse complement strand
TATAGTGGTCCCTCGTTTATCGCAGGGGATATGTTCCAAAAATAACCCGTAAAAGACGAAATCCGTTAAGTCATCCGCCTTATTTTTTACAATTATTATACATGTTTTAAGGCCGTAAAACCCCTAACCACACACTTCTCCTACTTGGGTCTGATCTACTGTGGTAGATCCTGGCCTCTATGGCTCTGGTGCTCAGGGCCTGTTCTTGTGCTGCCATGATCAGTGCCTCTGTGCTGTCTGCCAGTCCAGCCTTTTCCAGCCATTGGTAGGTCTTATTGATGTCAGACACTTCCTCATTTTGGCGATGGGGTTTTTCCCTCCAGGCCGCCTGCCCCTCATCTTCTCATCCCTCATCGGGCCTTTGCTGTCTGAGACATTTGCTTAGCACCTCATCCTTTAGGGCCATCTTCTTGATGTATTCTTGGATTTTCGATGTTTCATCTTGGACTGTGGCTTTGACACTCACTCGTCCTCGGCCTCCCTCTTTCCACTTAGAGTACAGTCTCAGGGTGCTGGACTTGGGATGAAACCCTCTGTGCATCGTGAGGAGCTTTCTTGTCTTTATGTCTGTGGCTTCTATCTCCTCCTTTGGCAAGTTTATGATCCCTGCTGGGTATCTGATGACTGGCATTGCGTACATGTTGATGGCTCGAACCTTGTCTCTACCATTCAGCTGACTCTTAGGGACTTGCCTCACTCTCTGGAGATATTTGGTTGTGGCTGACTTCGTAGTGGCCTCCTCGTGATTTCCATTAGCCTGTGGGATACCGAGGTACTTGAAGCTGTCTTGGATGTCGCCTATGTTGCCCTCTGGTAGGTCGACCCCCTCAGTTCTGATCATCTTGCCTCTCTTGGAGACCATACGGCCACACTTGTCCAACCCGAATGACATCCCGATGTCGCTGCTGTTGATTCTGGTGGTGTGGATCAGTGAGTCGATTGCTCGCTCATTTCTTGCGTAGAGTTTGATGTCATCCATGTCAAGTGGATGGCTGATTGTCGCCCCATTACGGAGATGGTATCTATAGCCACTCTTTGCAATGATCTGACTGAGGGGGTTCAGGCCTATGCAGAACAGCAGTCATGGTGAATCTCCATAGTATATGCCGCACTTTATACAGACTTGGGCAATTGGCTTTGAGTTGGCCTCTAGGGTTGTCTTCCACATCGAGTCCTGGATGAAGACCCTAAGGTTCTTGTTGATCTTATACAGTTCCAGAAATTCCAGTATCCATGTGTGTGGCATTGAGTCGTAGGCTTTCTTGTAGTCGATCCAGGCAGTGCACAGGTTGGTCTGTCTGTTCTTACAGTCTCTGGCAACTGTTCTATCGACCAGTAGTTGGTGCTTGGCTCCCCTGGTGTTGTTGCCAATCCTCTCTGTGCTGCACTCATGTACTGAGCCACATGCCTACTCATCTTATCTGCAATGATGCGTGAGAGGGTCTTCTAAGTTGTGGAGAGACAGGTTATTGGCCGGTAGTTGGATGGGATGGGCCCCTTCTGAGGGTCTGTCAGGATTAGGACTGTCCTGCCTTGGGTCAGCCACTCTGGGTGGGTCCCATCCCTCAGCAGCTGGTTCATTTGTACTGCTAAGCGTTCATGGAGTGCAGTCAGCTTTTTCAGCCAGTACGTATGGATCATACTGGGGCATGGTGCTGTCCAGCTCTCCATCTTAGATACTCTCTCTTGAATGTCTGCCATTGAGATGGTTTCTGGTTCTTCTTCTGGTTGCTGTGGTCAGATCTTAGATCTGCTAGCCATTGGAGTTGTGTGATGACTCTCTTTTTTCCCAAATTTCTTTCTTTCAGATCTTGGTGGGTCTGGCCTGTTGGTGTTCCCCTGCCCCTGAGCATACACCTTGGCTGGATCAGGCATGACCACTCTGTTTATTCATTATTCATTTATCCTCTGCCTCATTAGTGTATCTCTTCAACTGGGTGGCCAGAGCTATTTGGCAGTTTCGAGAGGCTCAAATGTATTTCTTAGGCACCCCTTTATTCACCATGTTCCCTTTCTGCAGCTCTGCTAGCTGGCTGACTTCTCTCGGTGTTTCCCTTATTTTGGCATCCCCTAACCCTTCTCAGCTTGTATTATCTCTTGTATTGACATTTGTATTGTATTGGCTGTTTGTATCTGATGATTTGTATCTATTACCCAATCTAGTACCCATTGTGGCCTTGCGTTGTAGGTTCCCTAGCAATTGACATGGACCTTGTTCACCCGGGCATCGTCCGAGCCGGTATGACTCTATCAGTATTGTGTACGCAAATTTTTTCCTGAGGTAGACATGTCAGCATTAGGGGTCTTGCCTCTTACTGGATGTTCGCCCGGACCGGGGTTTGAACCCCTGGTCTCCCGTGTCACAGTCAGTGACTTAGCCACTGTACTATCCAGCTGCTTATATATACAGTGCATGGTTATATATGTACAGTATATAAAATGGAACACATGCAACACAACTACACGTTGTTAAACAGACATGTCTACATTACATCGTCTCTGATATGGATACAGCAAAGGCTAGGCTGTATCCCGTCAGGACAGGTCTATCTGCAGCCTTTCTTGGGTGCAGAGGATGCCAGGTTGCTCATCACGTCGCGCCTGCTTAACCCTGACAATTGGATGGACTGGAGGGATTGGGGCAGGCCTCCCAACCTTGCTACGTACTAGACATTGAAGTGGCTGGGCCACCCACTGGAATCTTTGGGATGCCGTCGTGACGTAATCGTGTCTTCTTTTGGAACCATCCCCTGGGTCCCACCACTCACTGTACTGCACAACAAGTCGGCAGAATTTGCAGTACAGCAGGGGCACACCATACTGTGTAGCATGAAAAAAATTTACAGACATTAAACAGACAACACAGCAACATCCCAGACATTTACAAATAGACTATACATTTAACTATAGACTATACATTTAACATAGACAGGGTTTGGAGATGAGTGGAGTTCAGTAACCTGATGGATGTGGGAAAGAAGGGTTGTTTTTGTTGACCAGAGGGCAGCAGTTGAAACAGGTGGAAGCTGGATGTGATGGATCGGAGATTATCATGTGTGCTCTTCTTATTGTGCGTTTATGGTAAAGTGAGTCAAGTGATGGAAGGACATATGGTATGTACATATACCTGTCATATACAGTATATGTATTTCAGTCGTGCTGGGACAAACCAAAATGGCGACCAACATGAGCAGGGAGGAACACAATGGAGGGCTCTCCAGATACTTATGTTGCTCTTGTTTTCAAGTGTTTGTTGAGGGCTCATCTGCGGTCCGATTTTGATTTCTTTGCTGTCAGTGCCAACCACGGGTACTTGGAGGAAATGTGCTATCAAAGTACTGTGTTAAGGACAACAAACAAGTTGTCAGCCAAATGGTGATATGTAAATGCCCTGAATTATTCAATTTTGCTGAGAGAGTTTCTTCACTTTATGTATGTATGTATGCATACTGTACATACATACTGTACATACATACATACATACATACATACCTACATACATACACTCATACATACGTGTAAATGTATTCGGAGTAAACCACAGCACGGCCTAACTTAGTCTTGTCAACATGCTTAGTAGCTTTGTGTTTGTGTGTTAGAGAGACAGCGTGCAGTAGTTCTGAGCAGTGACAGAGGAGTGAGCAGGAATCAACTGCTGCATCAAGGGAGAGAGTGAGATACAGTACATCATCTCCATCAGTTTAGCAAAATGTGATTCAAATAAAAAATCAATCACATTTATCCATTATAGAGTGCAGATCTACATATTCCAATGACTACAACGGGGTATTTCCCAATGTTAGGCACAAGGCCAAATATTTGCTTTTGCGCAATGTGTTAAAGGATCTACAACATATTGAAGAAATGGATCATACACTCTAACGTCACAACCTTGCTGCTTTCCATCCATAGAACACATGTTGAGAGTGAGTAAGGCAGAGAGGCATTCTGCGCATCGCCGTAACAAGATATGCACTGTGCTTTGTACATGGTCATACCAGTTGCATCCCTTCACCCTGATCTCCCCCTCATTCCATTCACTCCTCATCTCCATCTTTCCTCCTCTCTGTTCACTTCCACTCCCTCTCTCCCTTAAGCATCTGTGCACTCTCACAGATTGTTTGCAACGCACATGTGAAGTGTAAACAGCTCTGAATTCAGACAGCTCCACATTCCTGCACATGCAACTTCTGGCTGTGGAACAACAAGATGAATCAGTCATATTAATGAAATGTACTTTTGGCAAGTGATTCAGCTGGTGCACTTCATTTCGGCAGAGAAGTCAGCAGTTTAAGGATTGGCTCATAATGTAGAATTTGACATAGAGTTTATTCTGACATATCTTCCCCTCAATGAAAATCACCGGATATCAGAGGAATAAATCAACAGCATAGTCACTTTTTTGTCCTTCAAGTTACCACCCCCTGGGTCCCACCACTCACCCCCGTCTGTGCTTTCTTTCTTTGGTGGAACTCCTGGTGTCATTCTTTGGGGTGGGCCTAGAGGGGTCGGGGTTCTGTCATTCTGTACATCTAACTTGTGTGGATTTTATTTTGAGTTCCTTCCCCTTGTGTTCCTGTCTAGTATGTTATTGTCATATGCCACCCGCTCCCCCTCCTGTTTGATTTTGAAATAACTTCCCCTGGTCTTTCTGTCTTGTTTACGTCATTTCACTCCCCACCCCTATGTGTTGTTGACGTGTCTTGTTTACCTATGTAAAGATACCCATGTTTCCTTATGTGTTTGTCGTTTCGTTGAATTTGTGTTGGTGTTTCCTTTCTGTTCCTGGTGCCATTTTAGTATCCTTGTGTTTTGGGTCTCATCTCACCTCATGGGGGATAATGTTTCAGTGACATGAAAAAAAGTTGTGACTATTTGACATTTGCTGATGTTCAAAAGTTACCATAATATGTGGGATGTAGAATATTCAGTGAGATTGCTATATTTTCCACCGGTGTTCACTCTTATGACAAAGATATTCTTAAAAGCTGTTCATCTAAACATGTCCATATGAGCTCTGACCATTTTCAGCAGGTTCCGGGCATCATTAATGTAACTCATAAAAACCCGACTTCCATTACTTGAAATTCAAGAGACTGACCTCACTGGGATGTGTTGCTTTTAGCACAGACAGCATTCGTGAGGTGTGAGTCCAAGTGTGGGAAATTCAAACTAGTGTTGCATCAATACCGATACTGGTATCTGGAGGGGCCCCGATACGGCACTAAAACGCTGGCATCAGTATCAGCAAGAACTACCAAATAAGGCACCGATGCCATTCACCAATACTAGTACAGGCCTTGTCTTTCCATCACCCGACACTCACTGCTGTGATCACACTTGTTCAGTGCATACCGAGCCAAACTATTCTATTGGCCAGGAGCGGACGCTCTTGACCAATAGCGGGGCAGCTTTGTCATGAGAAACAAACCTGCGTGCTACAGGACAAAAAATATCGGCTATTTTGAAATATTTCAATATAGAAACTCCAGCGAGTACAACAGCTACATGCAAGATTTGCGGTGTGAAAGTTGCGGAGGATGGAACTGAAACGGCGAGTTTCAATACCTCAAACCTGATAAAACATTTGAGAACAAAACATGAGAACTAACACCAAGAGTTTGGGCAGCGGCAATCGCAAATTGTGGCAATTGAAAAGGGAATGGACTAAAGCAACTAAACGTGGTCAGCTCATTTCAGAGGAGGGACCAGTGGGACGAGAGGAGTGAAGCAGCGAAAGAGATGTCTAAGAAAATTTCTGAGATGACTGTGGTCTGTAACCTGCCCCTTTCCTGTGTTGACAACGTGGGATTTCGGCTTTATATGTCTAACGCAGCACCAAATGACAAGGTCCCAAGCCGCAAATATATTACAGAGAAGGCTCTCCCTGCACTCCAGAAGAGGGTAACGGAGCATGTCTCTAAGAAGCTAGAAAAGGTGCAGGCCCAAGGCTTGACTACTGATATCTGGAGCAGCAACATCTCCCCACTTTCCCGGCTCAGTTGAACTGCTCACTGGGTGGACACTGAATTGTTCAACCTGGAAAGCGTGGTGCTGCATGCAAACGAGTTCAAATGATCCCAAACTGAGGCAACTGCAGGAGCTAAAGAGAATATGCTGTGTAACCGGGACAGCCCCAAGCCAAAGGTTACATTAGCCTACACTTGTCTAGAATTTGCTATTTTCACTTGCCTTTTACTGGATTTTTTTTTAGATGTTCTTACCTCAGATAAGCCTTATCGCCATGATCTCTCTCAAAGATACCTCATGTATATCATTTCTTATAGTTCTGCACTTCTTATAGTGAGGGACGACTGCAGTCAGAATTTGTCCTGTTTCAAGGTTTTCATGCAGTTCCCGACCAAGCCATGACAGCAATGATTTTACATCTAGGTGAGAATGCAGTTCTTCGGAATTGGAAGAAAAAATGCTCTTGTAGTTTGTTTTTTAAAACAGCGTGGTATCGGTATAGTTTCGGTATCGGCCGATACAGCACGGCGTGTATCAGAATTGGTATTGGGGGCTAAAAATGGTATCGGAACAAAACTGATTTAACCCTCTTGACGTGACAATGACAGAATGACACACAGGCACCATCACCCAAAAAGGCAACAGACAGCATGTGCATAAACCCTAACCCAATTTTTCACTAGGAGCCAGACAAAAGACCGCAAACAATTGGTCGGCTTTTACAACAATAGTAATTGTTTCACAAAATTGCCCTATGGCACAGATAAAGTTCTCTGATTCTGATTTACCAACAGTCTAAACAGGGTGATTGGCAGGGTGGTTATTTAGCTGAGGACCAGATCAAGCTTCTCAGGTAGAATCAGAACTCAAGCACTGCAATAGCCTCCTCTCAGATATTCCTTAATTAAATGTCCATATCAAAGATTACATCACTGCTACTTCAAGTCTCACCTCAGCTGACCAGACAACTGATCCATTGCTAACAAGTAAGTCCAGCTGGCTCCACATCCTGCTTGTTAACATTTTAACAAGAAGGATGCGGAACATTTTAACACAACACATACATTAACCACATTACATTTTAATTCAACACATATAAGACAACAAAGCATTTGCATTTTTTTATCAGTCATATCTCAGCCTTGGTGGAGGTTTACAATCTGACCAAGTCTCCTCCTGTAACAAAAGGTGTGGTCCGAACACTGCAACAAACACAACAACCCAGATCTGAATGTACCAGTAAATAACATTTCACCCTCTTAAAATGCAAACTGGCGCATCCAAACATCTGAAACGTGAAATACAGGACACATCTATGGCCATATAATCACATATGCTGGCCAATAAAAATGAACAAGACAAAAATTCAGGTGCCTGGTGTGTGGCAATGACATGCTGAAGGTGGTGTCATTGGAATGCTCCTCACTGTGTCAAATGTTGACTTGGTATTTTTGAACAAAGCCCTGTGTGTATGTGTGTGTGTGTTTGTGTGTGTGTGTGTGTATGTGAGTGAGTGAGTGTGTGTGTGTGTACGTATGGTTGGTGTGTGTTTGTGTGTGTGAGGGATGCCATTAGCTGAACAAATCAGGTCTTTGTCGTAATGATAGGGATGGCAAGCTGCCAAGCAGACAGATAATACTACAGTACTTTGGTGACCACCTTCAAGTAGAAGTCATTTCACCACAGCAATAGTGCTGCTGTAAGGCTGCAGGCTGGGGCACTGTTAAGAGTGTGTGTTTACTGAGTAGCAACCAAGAAGTCTTCATCATATGTTTCATATAAACCTTTGAGGCACCTCTGAATCATTTGTTGCTAAGGCTCAGTGGCCTCGAGGGCCATTTGTTTGTCTGCAACAAACCATCTCTTCATAAACCCTCTGGGTGCGATGTATTAACTTGCTGTTACATTGCAGTTTCACCTGCACAGCTTGAAGTTATCATGTGCCAAATTTGCAACAAAGAACATTTACTCAAAATTTGTGAGCTGTCATCTTTTTTTTTTTTTTGTGAAAATTACGACTTTTAATTTGACTGTTTAATCATTACTTTTTATGACACAAAACAATTAGCTATGAATGATTTTAGGTTTTGTGGTTTCAGTACAGTACAGTACAATATTCATTAGCAACATTGTGATTTACGTCTCATCAAAACCCAGTGTGGTTTTGATTTTTAGCATGACGGACCTGATGCATGTCCAAGTCTCCCAACACAACACACACAACAGTGTGATTTTGCAGTGTAATGCATGGGAATCTGGGCAAACAAAAGATGGCCATCATATTGCACAGGCATAGATTTACACCAGACACACACACACACACACACGAACAGCCTAGAGTGATTAAACCCAGCAGGTCTGTGGCCAAAGAATTCCCTACCTTCTTAGTGTGTGTATGGGTGTGTGAATGAGAGAGCACGAGACAGTGAGATCACCAGAGAACACGGGACAGACAAGGACAGGCAGACAAAGAGAAGGAGACTGAACTTAAATTGCCATCTAGCTCGTATCAAAAAACTTCACAGGCTTAAGCATATCTAAACATAATGCTGACATTACCTGTCTTGGTCTACGTCGAGTTTCTAAGAAAAAAGAAAGCAAAACACCTGAGGACGACAATCCAATTGACCAGATCAAAAAAGAGCCACCAGCTGTATGTGGACGTGTGAGCATGACAGTACCTCTCCTCCCCTCCTGCTCCTGGAGAAGGAAGAGGCCAGTAGGGAGGTGTAGACGATGGAGATGATTCTGAACTCCAAACTCCAGCAGGTCACGTTCTGTGAGGTGTAGCAGGTCCTGGAAGGAACAAAAAGTGTGATGGTGTGATAATTGTAATAACTGTGGAGACCAACGTAAAACTTAATTTTTATTTTTTTTTTTGGTATACACTAGTCTTTTGAAGCGAAGTGGGCTGACCCTATGTCATAACTGTGGTATTTAACCGAGATGTGGTGCTGAGTTTATAATTACATCTTTGGCAGAGGTATCAAACTCATTTTCACAGAGGGCCACATCAGTATGGTGGTGGCCCTCAGGGGGCCAGATGGCAATGACAATTATCGAGGAGATATGATGTAATTTAATGTCAAATGTAACTACTCATTTAGAAGTATCTAATTTTAAAAATCAGTTACTCCTACATCCTTACATCCCATTTTCATGGATGTAAAAATGCCTCAGGTCTTTGCTATTTTATCAGGAAAAGAACCCTATATTAATCAGTTAACAATCAATCAAAATGTTGACAGTCTGGTTCCTTCAATTGGGCCGCATTGGAATTTCTTGACAAACTGACAGTTTATGACCAGTTGTAACTGTCTACTCATTCCACCTCTCTGGATGTAGCATTGGATAATTGATAATAAATACTTAATCTCAACCATGCTGACTCACAGCAGGTGTGAATAACTCCCATAAATCACAGCTGTCAACAATGTAAAGTCAGTAACCTGTGCTATGTGACATTTCAGGCAGACAGAATGACCAACAAAAAGAGTGCAAATGTCTCAACACGCTGGCGCACAGTAAAAACAACCTACAACACGAAGCGGGCACCCCCATCTTTTACGTTGTCTCCTCCCCCCCAAGAAGCTTGTCAGTACAGCTCTGTCTTAAATGCACACGTGCCAACACAAATGTAGCCCTCATGATGGAGTTGACGTTTGTTGCCAGAAATAGCATGGCAGGGAAGAGCCATCAAGGCTTTTAGGTGGAGAACTCTACATTACACGGCAGAAGAGTTACACACAGAGAGAGACACACACAAATGGTTATACAGAGGGGACACATGGTGACATAATAGGACTCCCTCTGAACAAACCTGGGTTTTTGTTGGTTGATTCTTCAACAATAAGACCATTCTTTTAAGTCTATACACACTCTTCTTGAACCACAGTATATTCAGAGCCTCACTATCATTTACACACATATTGAAAATATTGCACAGTGCTTACATACTCCTGTACCAAAACATATCGATTTGTGTACCATGCACTAACCCACAGCCAATCTGTACCACATACACAGTCACAGATATATGGAAGAGTGAGAAAACTGGTAATACTTCCCATACAAATGTCATTAACAATAACATACTGAAACACAGAGGGGACAACGAAACACTAACAACAATGCAAACGTCCGTAAAACACACACATACACTAAACCACACACACAAACAGGGTCAAAGTGGTTAAAAAGTCCAGACAGGACAGTAATAACATGATGGTAGTTAACCAAGACACACTTGAGTAGTTCTGCCTGTTGTTTCCACTACCAAACACTGGCTGTGTGAGTGTGTGTGAGTTTGTGCATGCATGTGTATAAGCATGGTGAAACAGAATGAAAATTACCAATCTACTGATCAATGTCCTGCGTCGTCATCTCCCTTTGCACTCAACACCAAGTGGACATGTTGTCCTTATGGGGATCATGCAGAGCCTATTAAGAAAACAATCTCTCACACTGGTGTCACAGAAAGTTGATATAGGTGTGGGGGCTGTTGGTTTAAGCATTGAGAATGTTGTTGCAATGATTGCGGTGCTGTTGGATGGACAGACAAAACAAGTTCACTCAGATAGAACTAGGGCGAAAACTTAACAGCAGAGAGAGTTGCATTAGTAGAATTTCCAGTAAATATCATTAAGGTTCATCACGTCCAAATCTAATATTTACATATAAATACATATACACTACTACATATATTTACTTGAAGTAACTTTATGAGCGCTATCTTTTCATTTTCCATGTGTCCATTTTCCTTTGAACGGGGGGGGG